>JAJPUD010000443.1:378421-442292 GCA_023553655.1 Myrmecobius fasciatus
ATATACATAGAGAGAGAGAGAGAGAGAGAGAGAGAGAGAGAGAGAGAGAGAGAGAGAGAGAGAGAGAGAGAGAGATACACATGAGTTAAATATCTATGAGTTAAATCCTTTGTTAACAAATGACCTAACTATGTAAGATAAGCTCAGATGTACAGGGAAATTCAGACAATCTACTCTTCAAATAGCAGTGCCATCTAGTGTCCAGAAAGGCTGTTCTAAAACCCAATAAAGGAAAAGAGAAATTTAAAACTCTTTTGGTCCTGCAACTAATTCTGCCCGCCCCCCCCTCATGTAAATTCTAATGTAAGAATATAATATTAACATGGTAGGAAATAATAAAAACTGATAACTTAAAGATGTGATAATGTAGTTGAAGATTCATTTGGTCATGTATGATATATTAAAGGGGGAAGACAATGAAGGGAAGATGGATTGAGGGTCTGAACTAGAGAGTATTACTGTCAGTGGAAAAGAGATGGTAATGGATTTAGAAGTAGAATTTGTAGAACTTAGTGACTTATTGGATGTGGGGAGAGGAACTAAAGATCATAGCACTGTATTAGGAGCTGTTGGGAGGAGGTATCTCAGAGATCTTCTAATATAATACTCTCATTTATATGAACATTGACAAGTGAAATGGTTTGCCTAGGGCTACACAGGGAGTAAGTAGAAGAAGTGGAATTTGAATTTAGATTATCTAGCACCAAATCTTGTTTGTCTTCCATTCTGGGCACCATTTTAATTTTTTTGATTCTTTAAAAATTTTTTTTAATGGCATTGTATTCCCCCTCATTATGTCAATATAATTTTTAGCATTCATTTTTACAGGATCTTGAGTTCCAAATTTTTCTCCCCTCTCTCCTCCCCTGTCTAAAATGGTAGACAATTTGATAAAAGTATATATGTGCAATTATGTAAAACGTATTTATATATGTCATAGTTGTGAAGAAAGAAAGAAATCAAAAGAAAAAAAATTAAGTGCAAAAAGTAGGCTTTGATCTGCATTCAAAGCCCCTCAGTTCTCTATCTGGATGTGGAAAGCATTTTCCATCCCGAGTCCTTTGTATTTATCTTCAACCAAACATTGTTACTGATATTGTGTACAGTGTTTTCTTAGTTCTGCTCATTTCACTTTGTGTCAGTTCATACAACTCTTTCCAGGTTTTTCTGAAAGCTACCTGCTCATCATTTCTTACTTTACAATAATATTCCATAGATACCATATGAAAAGAAAGACCCATAGAATAATTGGAGAATGTTTAGAATAGAGCAATCTTGCTGGGGGCCTTAAAATCATTCTTGACATTGGTTGAGGATTTGAAAGAGGCCCAAACTTGGGAAAACATGATAGCTTTGTATATTTGTATTATATTTATACACACACACACACACATATATATACATATATATGTATATATATAATATATATATATATATGCATATATATATATATATTTGTGTATTTAAAAGGCTGCTCTGTGGAAAAGGGATTTGTTCTTCTAGACCTTAGAAAGCAAAACTAATTGTAATGCTGACAGATTAGAGTTAAAAATTTGGTTCCATGTAAGGAAAAACCTCCCCGCAATTTTTATATAGAAGTGGAACTCATTCATTACTTTAGGAGAAAATGCCTTCTTCCCCATTAGAGATCTAGCACAGTTTGATTAACCCCTTGTTAATTTCCTTTATGAGTTATTGATTGGACTAGATGACCTTTGAATCTCCTCCCACTTCTGAGATTCTATGATTATGATTGACAACTATGTCTCATTACTAGCCTTTTTTTTTTTGTCTCAGTAACAATAGCTCATCTTTTTGAAGATTTTTGATTCTCTGGCTTCTAACACTTCTAAGACTTCTAAGGTACTTTCAGCTCTAAATTGATGACCCTGTGTTCCTTTTGTATTATTAATAAGTTATTACCATATTGTTATTGATTATCTTATCAATTAACTTATTATTGATGTTATTGATAAAACAACAATTAATCCTACCATGGAAGACTTTAAATTCCCTCTTCTGTAGAACTGATCATCTAGCTAGGGGACTTGGTAGAACAGGATAGAGCACTTATAAAGGTATAAAAATAAGAGAGATGTATGTACAAGCTAAGGAAAGAAAGTTCATTTTAGATTTTGGTTTAAAGGCAAGCTTCCTGATAGATACGGCTTAATTGGCAGAATAATGATAAACAGTAACTAATATATAATTATCATAATATAATGTATAATTATGCATAATATAGTAATTATTATATGTTAATATATAAATTATCATAATTCAGATTTCTTTATAATATTTTTACTTAATTATGTAATCAAGAACTTGAAAATAAAATTCTCCCAAGATTATCTACACTTTTCTGTATAAACATACACAACTGCAGTAATTAAAAATTATATAATTTAAAGTACAGGAGAACACTATTCCTATATGGTCATTAGCAGTGAGGCTATAGGGTACTCCTTGGCCTTCCAGTTATGTATAAAGCAGTTTCTGATCAAATGAAAACAAGTACATGAATCATCATTGTCATTCAGATCCCATTCCAACTACTCATAACAAACACTTAACATGTTTGTTGAATTGAACTTAAAAAGAGTTATAACAAGAAATAATGGCTATGCCATTATCTGTAAACACATAGAAGTATATTTTAGAGTCATTAAATAGTAACTTCAAGTGAATTTTTTACAACTTCTGGAGAGCAACTACCAAAAGGCTTAACATTTTAATTGTGTTTCTTAAGATATGACCCTTCATCTATGATTTTGTTATATTCAGAGAACACAGGAAGCTTAAGCCCAAAGTATTTCACGCTACTTTTCATAATTTTAAAATTATAGAGATATTTTAGGATATCAGAATTTCATATTCAATCTACAGATAAGATTTAGTCATGATGCAAATGTAATCATTCTGTTCATCTGATTTTTATATTACATGTTCATATTTTAAGATTGATTTATATTTTGTTTATTTGAAACAAGACTAACCAAAAATATGAATTAAACTTTTAAAGAATGTATGAAGAGGGGCAGCTAGGTGGCGCAGTGGATAGAGCACCAGCCCTGAAGTCAGGAGGACCTGAGTTCAAATCTGGTCTCAGACACTTAACATTCCCTAGCTGTGTGACCCTGGGCAAGTCACTTAACCCCAATTGCCTCAGCA
Organism: Myrmecobius fasciatus; assembly: GCA_023553655.1. NCBI lineage: Eukaryota > Metazoa > Chordata > Mammalia > Dasyuromorphia > Myrmecobiidae > Myrmecobius > Myrmecobius fasciatus. The sequence continues at coordinate 381,593 of JAJPUD010000443.1, forward strand.
AAAAGTAAAAAAGAAAGGCGAAGAGTCGGAATGTATGAAGAGTAAAAAATGATAACAAATTATCATGATTATGTGATAAAAGATAGATGCTATATGTCACATATAAATGTAGAGATTTTTTTGGAGAGGGGGCCTGTTTTACCTAAAGATGTTGTTCTACATAGGGACATAAATGAGGTATTACAAGAATCATTTAGTCCAACTTCCTTTATTTATGGTAAAGAAATAGTCCCAGAGAATATGTGATTTGCTTCGTGTCACATAGGTAGAAAGTAGCAGAGCTGAGATTTAAATTTAGGTTTTCTAACTCTAGATCCAGGGAAAATTTCTCTATGCCATATTGTGACTTTATAGTCTTAATCTAAGATGTTCATTGAAGCACAAAACAAAGAATACCTCTTCCAATTTATGTACCCATTTATGAAGCACCCAGGAGCCTGCTAGGTAAAGATGCCTTTCCTTTCAGAAGTTATTTAAATTTCAATGTGTTTAGCTTTTTCTGTATATTTTAAATGAAATTTAATTTTTCTCTAAATGATGTTGTATGTTGCTAGTATTAAGTAATTCAATATTTTCTTTAACAAGTCACTATGCCTTTAACAATCCATATTTGTAGAGAATTCATAAAATGGACAAAATTACAGCAAAAGAGATCAATGTTCTTGAATACAAGCCAAACATTAGTAAGGATAAGAATAATAATTCAAAAAGTATTTGTTTATGATGGTTGTGTTCCAAGCAAATAAAAGTGAATTAGACTAAAATTTGAAAATAAACCAGCTGTTGAGAGATTCTTGAAGGGGGAGGTTATTTAATTAGAAGCTGAATATTTTAGAGCAAGCAATATGTTTTGATTTGGAGAAATATAGTTAAGGAATTAAATGTCAAGCTTAGAAACACATTCAAAAGTTGATGTAACAAAGAGCATTTAAGTGAAATAATGGCAACTTTTATCAAAATTATAATAGCATAGTTTTAATTATTTTAGTTTTAAAATCTTAAAAATCAGCATAAATATGAATAAAGATATGTACTATGTGAGGTCTACATTTTGTGACTATTGGTTTTAAAAATGGAGTTTGATAGTTATGACAAAAATGTAATATGAAAAATGAAAGGGATTTTTGCAAAGCGCTCAATTCCTGGCATAAGAGGAAAGAAACATCCATCTAGATTAAGGGGCTTTGATGTATGAATTTTTTTAAAAAATGGATAGTTATTAGATAACTGACAATACATTTATCTTTTTTCTTTCCTAAGACAATTGAGGTTAAGTGATTTGCCCAGGTTCACATAGCTAGAAGTGTTAAATGACTGAGGTCAAATTTGAACTCGGGCCCTTCTGACCCCAGGACCAGTGCTCTATTTACTGTGCCATCTAGCTTCCCTATTTATCAAATTTTTCTAAAATTTTTTAAAAATATAATCCTTATATTCCTATGCATTTTATTTTGTGAATGTAAATAAATTATTCTGAGAAGAACTTAATCACACTGCCAAAGGAGTTTATGACACAAAAATGTTAAGAACTTCTCGTTTAGAAGTATGGAAGCCTTGCTATAATGCTTTCTTACTTTCAGATTTCACTTGTGGTGCTTTGCGCCATGGCCAAAGGCCTCTAAATTGGTGAATTGATGATTGGGCATGCACCCTGAACCAAAAGTGTTCTGAGAAAACAGTGATTGGATTCTCTTTTTTTCTAGTCCCTTTGTCTTCTTCTACTCTGCAGGTAGACACAAGCATAAGGTAAGTATCAGAAAGAGGGCAACTGGACTTTTGGTAAAGGGTTTCTGGAGAAACCTAGCCATCTAAATTTGTTCTTGTGAATAATTTATGAAGTCCTCTTGCTGTCAGAATAACAAAACTGTGTCTTGGCTTTATTATCTATTGAGAGGCAGTAAAGAAAATCTAAATAAAGCTATCTCTATAATTTCAAAAGAAGGAAAATTGGATTTGAGGAATTTAAGTACTGAAAAACATTCTTTAAATGTTTTACATAAAAATTTAATTTTTATTAGTGTTGCTTGAGATTATAGCATTTAAAAGTGCTGCATAGCACAATAGCAAATTGGATTTTCTTTTGCCTTTGTAATAATTTTTCAGATGTGTTATTTATTTGAGGCAAGTTCAAGATTTGTAGACATATTGGGCCTAATACTTTTAGATGGAAAAGATGTTATGAAAAAAACTTTTTAAAGTATAGTAACAAATTTAGACCGTATATTGTCAAGATATTAGGAGACTACTAATTTTTATAGCTAAGGCTTAGCAAGTAGATTGTGGTCTGTGCTTGGCTTAACAAAATGGGATTTATGATTTTATATAATTTATGTAATGATTTAGATTTGTGGGAGCTTCTCTATTTCCCAGGAGATCCTGGCTTGAGAGCTGGGGTTATAGCTGACATCCTGCAGCAGAAAGTGATCAATCACCTCTCCTGATACTCCAAACAATACCCGTGTTTGTAACTGCTAAGTGAACTGAATCAGGTGCTGGACCCCTGTTCCTACTGCACTAACTCTGGTTCTGTACCCTGCTGAATGATTACTAGGCTTAATGACCCTAGCGCTTGAGACAAAAGGCTCAGTGATTTTAATAACTTAAATGCCTTTATGGTCCCCCAAAATGTCAATTGAGGGAATTGTTTACTCAAGACTAAAAATGACTGTTTTGGGTCCTGCCTTTTTGTGGTTTTCATGCTTAAAAACCCTACCTCTTCCATAAACCTTCTCAGAAGGACTTCCACTTGCAAGTGTTTTCCTAACTTTGAAATTAAACTTGATTCCTGATTTTCCTGCATCTCTGCCTTATTCAAGATCTTGTTCAAGATCTGTCCATCTAGTTAGAGGCCAGATTCAGGTCCCTAGACAGAAGTAATTATGTCTATGGGCTAGGGAGCTGATTGCTTGAAGTTCAGCCAGTCTTCAGACCATTAGCTCATCTTCAGGGGATATAGAATAAGTAGTATTAATTCATTTCTAGTATTAATTGATTTCTCACTGGCAAGCTCTGAGAGCTAGAGTTTTTCCACTTTAGTAGTGAATAAACCATTCCCAGTGAGTAATTCCCTGGGGTCAAGGATGTGGTTGGAGTGTACTAATGTAATAATTTATTTAATAATTATAAACTAATGCCTTATAAGAGTTAAAGACTTCCCATCTTGCTGCTCTTCATTCGTTGTGAATAACTGACTTCTGGAAATAATTTCTTTTGAATTGAATTGCAGTGGGGCATTTGTAAACTGGAAGCTTTTTGGGTACCTAAAGTGTTGTAACTACTATTGTTTTTGTCTTTGCATTTACTTTTATTTGAATTCATTTATCTGTAAATATATTATTCCTAAGTAAGTATTTTGTTAATTTGAATCACATTATTTGTTGCTTTTATCACGTTCTTCATTTCCCTGATAGATATTTCATTTAGGTATAAAATAATTGGTACAATCTAAACTGCAAGGTCTTAACTAGTTTTTCATGATTATAGAATATTTCTAATTTATAGCCAGTTTTTAATAAATTAGGAATATGAGTACAATAAAATAAAGTTGGTCCTCTTATGTTTACAAATTAGTAATATGTACTTTTACTCTAGATTTAGTTTATTTAGTTTAATGGGCTGGGTGTCTAATCTAAAACCTAGTTTAATTGGGATGATAAATGGTGTTTGTATGTGGAAATCCTTTCCCTGAAGGGCTTGAAGCCAGAAGTTGTTCCTATATTTAAGGAATAAGTAATCCCCTGGAGAGAAGAGAGTGGGTGGATTGCTTACTCCAGTTTCTTCTAATGTAGGTCATTTGAGAAGTAAGGGAAAGTGGAACCTTAATCCTGTGTAAGTGAGATGAGACACTCCATTGAATAGGCGAAAAGTTTGAATCTGAAGTATTTAAAAGACCTAACATTCTAACATTTTCAAATACTTAGAGAATTTTGAATAAACGGCCACTAAAGCCTTATCATTGCCATTAATGTTTGCTTATGAATTTTAATAACAGATAATCCTGATCCTACTTTTTATTTTGGCAAATAGATTAAGATGTTATTTTTTTTTCTTTAAATGGTTAAAATACTCTCTCTGAAATCTTTACAACATTCATTATGTAGTATTGAGCAAGGTCTTTCTTTTAAAGTCAAAGGCAAAGTTCAGCTCAGGCTGCTGAGTTATCACAAATCATGGTCTCCTTGGATCCAGATTGATGAGATCTGTTTCATTTCGTAAATCCTGTCTGGTCATTTTAGGATAGAAATGACCAGATAAATTTGAAAAGACATCTTGTTTTCCAGTAGTAACAAACTTTGTGCTATTCTCACTTACCTTTGATTTATAAATTGATGAATTGGTTATTCAAGAATCAAATCAAGGAAGAAACACTTCGATTATTGAAAAAACTACTACAGAACATAAGCAAAGTTTTACCCTCCTGCTGAATTGCCTCTGATTGTGTTTATGTTGGTATTCTCTACATAAACATATGTTACATGGGGTTTTGGCAAAGGGAGTTCAAACTAGAAATTTGACTTAACATATTCAAGATTTTTACTAAAGAAGTAGCTCGAATCAGCACTTATCTTGGATGCCAGGAATATAATAGCTTGCTTCCTAGAAACATAAAGCTGATTCTAGCCATGACAAAGTAAAACTAATTTTGGAGACCATACACTTCTGAAATTTTTTTTTAATTCTATTTTCCCACACACAAATTCATAGGGTTTTCTGCATGAGCAGCCTCTACCAAAACATTCCCTTGAGTTTTGGTAGTCTTAGGAGATCTAAGCATTGATATGTATTCATATAAAAGTAATTTCAGGACTTTTAAAAAATACTAGTAATGTGTTATCTTCTAGCCCTAATAGCTTATCTTTTGAGCTGAGTTCTACATTTTAAAAGAGTAGTGAAAAATCTGACATTTTGTATGGGAGGATGGACATGGATGGTGAGTGTTCTAGAAATCTTCCCAAATGAAAAATATTTGGAAAAATGAATATCTGAAAAAAAAACTAAGCCTATAGAAAAGTTAGGGGACAAGAAGAGGAATATGAGAATGACACAGAAGCTACCTTTAAATATTTGAAGTGCTTTCTTCCAAAAGAAGGTGTGAGTAATCTTATTTTATATTAATTACTCCAGAAAGCAAAACTAAGATCAGTGGGTAAAAGTTATAGGTAGATATATTTCATTTCAACGTAAAGAATCTTTTTATAACGATTAAAACTGTCCAGCAGTGGAATAGGCTTCCTTGTAATGGAGTAAGATTCTTTATCATTAGAAAGAATTAAGTGGAAACTTGGAACCTAATTTTTAGAGATGTTATTGAATGGATTTAATATAAGAAGGACAGTAAGGTCAGATGGCCTTTGCGATCACTGCAAACTCTGATTATTTAATTTTGTGATCATTCTGTGTTTGAGAAGATAAATTCTCATTCCCATTCCCATTATAAATATTGTACAATATTGTACAATACCCCATATTGTACAGATATTAATAATGGCATTATGGCCTAAGTGCTACTACATGATTGATATGTGCTTTATTATTTAAAGTTGTAAGATCATCCTGGAAATTTAGTGCAGATATTCAAATACAGAAAGGATTGCTGTAGGAGCTGATCTCAGTAGCATGTTTGAATCAGATCCATTGTGATTTTGGTGTTACTTTAACTTAACAATATTTTCTTACCATACCACAAAAAATAGCTGAGAAATAATCTCAGTTCCAGAATATTAGCAATAAATGCTGAATTATATGTATAAAAATTCTCCTTTTATAACCCTAACACATGTCCATACAACTTGTGCTCCAAGACTCTAGTTAGGAGAAATCCACTACCTTTGAAAGTAAACCATCCCATTTTGGGGCAATTCTAATTGTTGATAAATCTTTTTTTTTTCTTTTGTTTCTTAGTTCCTTAACCTTCTTTGGGACAATTGAAAGAATGATAGATTTGCAGTTCAAATCTTGGCCTGGATACTCTTTATTTGTTTAAGTATGAACAAATCACTGTAAAATGAAAGGTTTGGGCTGAATGATCTCTGAAGTCCCATCTAACTTGAAATCTCTGATCCTGTGATCTCCTGATCCCAAATCTGCTTCTCCATGACTTCTACCTATTTTTGTTCTGACTTTTGAAGCTAAGCAGATTTAATCCCTCTTCTATGTGAGCCTGCTTAAATAGGTGAAGTAATATCTTATCCTTCCAAAATCTTTTCTTTTTTCAGATATTTTTCTTCATTTCTTCATTGGTCCCAAGACTGAACAAAAAAGAGCAACGATAAAGATTCATTTAGGCAACTTTGTTGAAGTATTACGCATGGTAACAAACGTGGATGGGGAAAAATCACTCCATCTCTACCATTTTAAAATATTGCTAAATTGTCATTGATGTGAAGTTTGTTTTGTTTTTGTACTTGATAGAAAAAAGAAGATGGCCTTGGGCATAGTTTCTCTGGATCTTAATTACTTCATCTGTGAAATGAAGGGTTGGACCAGCTGACCTTTCAGGCCTTTCCAACTCTAGATCTTTGTTTTTAGGGTATTATAATGAGTTTTTTTTTTGCCATTGCTATCTTCTTATTTTTCACATTCTCACCCCATCCCCAGATTCTGGCATAATGGAATATCCTTGAGAAAATGTGTCAACAAGTAATGTTGCTGTAAGGGAAGATTTTAAATTTTTTCTCACTTAAAATACAGAAGCACTTTGTCCCCCTTGCCCTATTGGTTAATTTTATGTATTTTAAGCCTTAATTAACTTAATGCCGAGATGAGTTAGTTGCTGATATGAAGTTTTTCAGTTTGACATTAGATATTCAATACTGTGTTGTTGTTTGTCCTTCGTTCTTGAAGTGGGCCTTGACATCAGGGAAGTGCTACTATGATTTAGAAGGGAATTGGGTTTAAGGGAGAGAGGGCTGAGCCAGGTCCCCTGCTCACTTTCTCCTCCAGAGCCATATGGGTCCAGTGGACAGATATAGATCAAGATGACTGAAAATGGGCCTAGATGCAGTGGGGGACCTTGGGCCTTTTTAAGCTAAGGTCTTCAACAGGCCTCAGTTTGACATTCAGTGATTAAAGCTAGAGAGCAATTGAGGCAAAGAATATTCTCTTTCACCTACCTCCCCTCAAATCTAAATAAATAAATGAAACTATGATGTAACTATCATGTGTGATACTTAACAGGTAGTTAAGAAAACTTTAGTTTTTCAGCAGGTTCTTTTTAAATATATATAATTATAATTATCATAATATAATTATATATTAATAATATAATATTTAATATAGCTTTCATTAGTTTAATTATGGAATTTATAAGCAATGTCTTTACCCTGTAGGTAGGAAAAGCAAGCTGGGCTGATGCCTTCTATGAATTTCTTTTTTCTTTTTTGCTTTTTGGTGAGGCAGTTGGGGTTAAGTGACTTGCCCAGGGTCACACAGCTAGGGCATGTTAAGTGTCTGAGACCAGATTTGAACTCAGGTCCTCCTGACTTCAGGGCTGGTGCTTTATCCACTGCGCCACCTAGCTGCCCCTTCTGTGAATTTCTGTATTGGGAATTGCTTTGGTAGGCAGTTAGCAATATGGGGGAAATAGAATATTTAGGGAGCAGAGAAGTGACATAAAAGGCTGGGAAGGAAAAAAAGCGAGTCCTCTCTCCCTCGTCCTTCTTCTCCCCTTTCCCATGTTGGCCAGGTTATATTCAAGGAAAACTAGAGCTCAGTGGTACCTTGGGAGTGGAGGTGGCTCAAATGAAATGCTGGCAGCATTTGGTTTAAAGTGGTAATTAGGTAGAGGAAGGTAAACCTTTTATATAAAATTGTGTTGTTGTTCAGACTAACAACATATAGATGTTTACCATGGGGTTTACTTGGCAAAGATATTGGAGTAATTTGACATTTCCATCTCCAGTGTGTCCCCATTTTACAGATGAGGAACCTGAGGCAAATGGGATTTATATGACTTGATCAGGGTCACACTGCTAGTAAGTTCCTGAGGCCAGATTTGAATTCAGACCTTCTTGACTTCAGCCCCAGTGTTCCATTCATTGTATCACCAACCTAAAACAATAAGCATTAAAACTAAATTAATATATGTAGGATTGTGACTAAGTTTAAGGTATATTTATGGAAGTATAAATAGTATACAGGGGCAGGTAGATGGTACAGTGGATAAACACCGGGTTTAGAATTAGGAAGACTCATCTTCATGAGCTCACATTCAGTCTCAGACATTTACTAGCTATGTCATTTAATTCTGTTTGCCTCAGTTTTCTCATCTGTAAAATGAGCTGGAGAAGGAAATGGCAAACCACTCCAGGATCTTTGTCAAGAAAAATCCTAAATGGGGTCCCAAAGAGTTCTACAGATACAAGTGAAATGATACAACTAGTATATTGTGTTGAGTGGTTTCATATAATGCATTTTATTTACCTCCTTTGCAAATAAATACTGAAAGTATCTAAAAATTTTTATATATTTCTATATTATTATGTTCATGTCATTTTCATTATTTCTTGTTTCCCTAAACTCTTCCTGGGAAGAAGAATCTTTGGTACAGGACCACCTGCAGATAAGTGCTTAAAATATTTTCTTAAGCAAATAGTTTTAAAGATAAAAAGATCTCAAATATAAAATCAGAGCCTAGTTATCTTAATTTTAACCCAGTTCACAAGAATCAATTGTTTTATTGAATCATGAAAAGGAGTTTTTAAAAAAAATTATAATAATGTAAAGAATTATCCTAAAAAGAAAAAGCTCATGGTTACTGTTCTTTAACACTTGATTTTTTTCTTTTCTAAAGAAAATCATTGCTTCTGAAAAATGCCAATTTTCTGTCTTTTTACTGAATCCTTGAAATATTTAGAGCTTGAACACTAACATTCAAGATTAATTACTCTTGTCCTATTGGTAGACCTAAATCCTCATGCTCTGTGAATGAATAATTTTCTCCTTTGAGTTCAGGCATACCCTGAGTTCTTTGAGACAATTAGTCTGTATGCTATTTGTAGCTCTGATGTTAAAGTGATTTCTAGTCTCTTAGGACTAGAAACTAATTTGGAATGTTAATTCATTGAGCTACACTCTTCCCTGATGGACAAAAACACTTTATCCTTCAGAGAATAAAGACTGTGTATATAAACAAAACCATGACATAAATTTTATTAATAAAAATATATGTAATACAACTTTTTACAAATCATTTAACAAAAATAATGTATTGCAATACTTTTTATGCATTCCTATCATAAGCAAATATAAATTAAATAAAGTAATAATCCAGTTGGGTTGGATTTAGGAGGATCTGATTTCAAATCTGGCCTCAGATAGCTATGTGACCCTGGCAGGTCACTTACCCCAATTTGCCTCAGTTTCCTCATCTGTAAGATTAACTGGAGAATGGAAAACCATTCCAGTATCTTTGCCAAGAAAATTCCAAATGGGGTCAGAAATAGTTGGACATAACTGAAATAACAATAACCACAGTGTAAGAAGAACAACAAGATAGGAGGATTTTAAACCCTGTGAGAATTTGATATTTGCTCCTAGTAGCATTAGAGAGTCAGATTTTATGTAGTAGGGTATAAATAAATATACCTACTTACTCAATTTTAGGAAGATAATTTAGGCAGCTCCAATGAAAGATGGACTGGAATGGAGAAAGGCTTGAGGGAGGGGGACCCACCAGCTAACTCTGGTTGTGATCTAGCATGACAGAGTGAGTGGAGACAAAGGGACAAATGCTAGAAATATTGCAATGGTGGAAATGACAAGATTTGACAAAAGATTGAATATTCTCACAAAAGTGAGAATGAAGCTAAGGGTTAGTTTTGAGTCTGAGTGACTGGGAGGATGGTGATGTCCTTCATAATAGAAATGTTGCTCACTCCTATAGTGTGGTTTGATGATACCTGCCTCCCCCTCCACCTCAATGGCTTAAAAATCAGGATTTCTAATTGTTAATTTAACTACTAGAGTCCACTCAAGAGCTAAGTCTTAACCTGAGTGCACTGGAGACCATTTGGATCTTGAGCTGCCAGCTCTTCACGAGGAAAATATAGAGAATCTTATTTCATTAGATTGGGACTAGGGAGGGAGTTCTTTGACATTTGATTTGGGATTTTGCTGAATATCATTTCATTTACTTAAAAACAAAACAGAACTTACTAAAATGCTAAGCAAATTTTTCCCATTACTGAAGAAGAAATTAGCAGTCTTTAACACTGAATGAGAAAAGGAATATATTTTCTAACTTTAAAATGAAATTTTCTGTATTTTTCTCTGTAGAGATAATAGATTATATAATAAACCCCGGGTTAACTACATCTGATTTATATGCACATTAAGCAGAAAACATATTTTAATAGAGCCAGAAATACTTATCTGAAATCAAGCTGTCTCATTTTATTTTTTTATGTTCAATATTATGCTTGCAAAAGGTCTTGCTGAAATTATTCTGCTTAAACCTTCCCAGAGGTAGAAAGGGAAAAACAATCTAACAAAAAACCCAACAACTTAAAATCAATCAGTATATTATGTTGGTAGGGTCAGCCCATTATTTTTACTATCTGTTTTATGTTTGAATTTAAGTATTTTGAATCATTTATTAAGTAAATAAATTGCAAACACCTTAATCTAAAGTAATATCCATTTGATTACTGTTCTTCAAAACTATTCTATAACTCTGATTTTACTTAGTATGTTAGGCTATTTTATAATATTCTGAATAATTTAAAATTTTTTCTTTGTCTTGAAATATAGAGAGGTCTCTGTCACTAGAGATGACTAGACAGTTCTTCAAAGCATTTACTAAATGCCTATTAACCAGGTACTGTACTAAACTTTGAGGCTGCAAAGACAAAGATAGATATTGCCCTTGACTTCAAGGGGTTTACATTGAATTAGAGAATATATGTACATATATAAATAATTATGAAATATATACAGGATAATTAAATGGAGTGAGAGGAGGAAATACTGGTGTTTGGAAGGGGAATCAAGAAAAGGCTTCATGCACAGACTGGCCTAATTTGAGATTTGAAAGAAACTTGGCATTCTGAGGGGCAGAGGTGAGAGAAGGAGTGAGTGCATTTTTAGGCGTATGGGATAATTTGTATAAATTCACAGAGATGGGAGACTGATGTTTATGGATGAGAAACAACAAGTAAGATCCTGTTGGCTGGAGTATAGAGTCATTTTTTTGTAGACTTGCTTCAGTTTATAATTTTTCCTTCTGTTAAGAAGCAAAAGGAACTGAATGGGACTGGGAAGGAACATGGTACAAAGGGACTGTTTATTTCCCTGCTCTGAACACTATACATTTATTTTTTGTCATATGCACATTCACTTTATGGGTTTTTATTTTAATACACAGTAATAACATACCTGTTTTTCAGTATATGGACTATATTATTATGGAATTTTATGGATCACTTCCCTTTTGGAGTAGTGGCTTTCTTATCTTCTCCCCCTCTCCAGCTATTCTATTCTATGGAACCCTGACAAGCTGCCTTCCACCTGACAAGTTCTGTGAATAGAAACAAGGCAGATGAGAGAGATGGGGAGGTAAAAGTGCCATGATTTGGTAACTGATTGAACATGTGGGCAGAGGAAGGTTAGGATTCCTGGACTACTGACCTGGGGGACTATGAGAATGGTTTTCCCTTAACAGAAATCGCTAAGTTGTTATTGTTATTATTTTTACTTGATGAGGTAAGCATGGGACAGTGTCAGTTAGATGGTATAGTGGAGGGAATACTGGATCTGGAAGGAGGAAAACCTGAGTTTAAATGAGATCTACACTTGCTACCATATGATCCCGACTAAGTCATTTAACTTCTTGTCTACATCAATTTCCTTCTCTGTAAAATAATAAGAGTACATATCTCCCAGAGTTGTGAAGATCGTTGTAAAGCTTAAAACACTAGATAAATGCTATCATTTGTCATTATTGACTTGAGACCTGTTCTTGAATCCAGGAAAATTGAGCTTCAAAACCTGCCTGCCATCTATGCTCTGTAAATTACAATTTCCCAATGATTTGGACACTTTGAGACTCTGGAAGGTATTAGTCTGCTTTGTTAGAAAGAATTTCCTTCTCTAAGTGTTTCCTCTACTAATGAAATCCAGGTGCAATTCCTATCCCTATTCCTTAAATTAGGCTAAATAGCGGAAAACATTTTTGGCTATTTACTTTGGAAATCAGCCTGTATTCCACCTGATTTGGTAGCAGATAAAGTCAAATTGGAACTTATTTTTCATTGTAATAAGATGACTAAAAAGAAAATGTTTACCCTGAACCCAGAAGGGCCATGGCAAAACAGAATTTGGACTTAGGAAGAAAAGACTTCCTATTGATCTGAAATATTTCCTTTTATATAAAAGCATCAATTCAACAGATTTAAGAAACATATCCTCTTTGCAAAAGACAAAAAAAGCTCTTGAAGTGAAAATTGTAAAACAAAGAATAGTTTTTGTGCAATATATGGCAAAGGATTATTGGCTACACCTCAATCTTTAGTCATATCCATATATTTATAATAAGTAGATTTAGATTTTGGAAGGATCTCTGTAGTAAACTAGTTCGATTCCCCTTACTTTACAGTTGGGGAATGAAATTTACAGATGTTAAATGTTTTACTCATGGTCACAAAAATAGTAAGTGGTAGAATTAGGGGGCATGATTCTTGGTCTTCTTAGTTTCAAATCCTGGTTGTTTTTGTTTGTTTGTTTTTGTTTTTTTAACTGACTATGCTATCCAGGGAGTGCCTTCTTTATGAGCCTCCAGAAAGTTACTTCATATTCTAGATTCTTTATGATCAAAAAAAAAAAAAAACAAACCCTTTCTCAATTAGGGCTCATGAGCCTTCATTGATACTTAATTCTGTCAATAAGAAGACACATTAAGTTCAAAGCAAAGTATTTAGTAAAATGGCATAGGAGGAAAAGGAAAAACAGAATTTTCTCATAAAACTCAAGTACATATAACCATCATTGGGAAGAATGGGCTCACAGAATTCATAAAGCTGTCTATACCTAGTGGAGATGGCCAGGACATATGCTTAGAGGGGCAATTCAGGCTCCAACTCAAGTGAAGTATCTCCTGTATCTCCTGCTGCATCATTTCTCTATTTTCTGTTGCTCTTTCTTATTCCTAGGCAATCAAGCCTTGGCTCCTCTCCATTGGCTGTAAGAGCTCCCCAGTTCCTTGTCAGGTATCATGTCAGCAATCCATCTGGTCTTTAATCTTCAGGCTTACCCATTGTCCAAAACTCTTTTTCAGTTTTCAGCAGGCAAGATGTGGTTCATTAGCCTCTCCTCTCCAGGAGAAGGCCAGGGTTCATTCAGCCTCAAAGCTAGGTGGCCCTGTGGATATAATAATGAGCCTGAGTTGGGGAGACCAGAATTGAAATATAGCCCCAATCACTTACTAGGTATGTGACCCTGGAAGTCACTTGACCTTTATCTACCACAGTTTCTTCAAGTGTAAAATGGGGATAATAATAATACTTATTCTATCTTGCAAGGCTGTTGTGAGGGTCCAGTGAGATATTTCTAAAGCACTAATAGCACAGTGCCTGGCATATACTAGGTGTTTAATAAATACTTTTAAATTCATTTTCTTCCTTCCATCCATCTTTTCCTCCCTTTTTCTGTCATCCCTCCTTTCCTCTTTCCCTTCTACTTTTTCCTTCCTTCTTTCCATCCATCTTTTCTATTTTCTTTTTGTGGAGCAATTGGGGGCAAGTGACTTGCCCAAAGTCACACAGCTAGTAAGCATTAAATATTTGAGACAGATTTGAACTCAGGTCCTCCTAACTCCAGGGTCAATGCTTTATCCACTATTCCAGCTAGCTGCCCTATATCCATTTTTCTTTCCTTCCTTCATCCATCTTTTCCTCCCTTCCTTCCATCCAATCATCCTTTTTTTGCTCATCTTCCCTCCCTTTCTTCCATCTTTTTCTTCATTCCTATTATCCCCCCTTCCTTCCTTCATTGTTACTATCCATCCTTCCTTTTTCCATCCTTTCTTCTTACCATTTACTCTTCCTTTCTTCCTTCAAACTTTTCCTTCCATCCATCTTTCCATCCTTGCTACATTCATCCTTCTCTCCATCCATCTTTTCCTTGCTTTTTTCTTCCTTCCAACCATCTTTTCCTTCCCTCTTTCCATTTTCCTTCCTTCTTGCTATCCACCTTTCCTTTCTTCCTTCCATTTATCCTTCTATCCTTTGTTCCTACCATTTATCCTTTCTTCCATCCATCTTTTCCTTCATTCTATCCATCTTTTCCTTCCTTCCTTCTTTCCATCCTTTTCCTTCCTTCTTACACCCACCCTTCCTTCTTACATCCACCCTTCCTTCCCTCTATCTTCTCTTTCCTTCCCTCCCTCTTTTTCTTCCTTCCTACTATCCACCCTTTCTTTCTTCCTTCCAGTTTTTCCTTCTTTCCATCCATCTTTCCATCCTTCCTTCCTACCATCCATCCTTCTTTTCATTCATCGTTAACTTCCATCCATCTTTTTCTTCCTTCTTACCATCCACCCTTTCTTTCTTTCCATTTATCCTTCTATCCTTCCTACCTACCTACCATTCATCCTTCTTTCCATCTACCTTTCCTTCCTCCCATCCATTTCCCCCCCTCTTCCTATCCTTCCTTCCTTTCTTCTTTCCATCTTTTCCTTCCTTCAAACCATCTTTTCATCCTTCCTTCTTTTCCATCCATCTTTTCCTTCCTTCTTACCATCCACCTTTTCTTTCTTCTTTCCATTTATCCTTCCACCCTTCCTACCATTCACTCTTCCTTCCATCCATTTTTTCCTTCCATCCTTTCTTCCATCTTTTCTTTCTCTCCCTCCCTCCTTCCTTCCCTTCCTCCCACTAATCCATCTTTCTCTTTCTTCCTCCCATCCACCTTTTCCTTCTCCTTCCCTTTTAAAGACCAAGAGCTAACGGCCTCCGCCCTTGAGGGGGCGCTGCACCCACAGGTTCCCCGCAGGGCAGGCTGCAGCTCTTTTCATTGGCTTGTGCCTTGGAAGCTCTTCCCCTCAGCCGAGCTAAGTGCTCTGGGGCTTTTTCTCTGAACTCCTCTTCCTCTCATTGTCTCCCGGAGTCTGTTTCTTTCCCCCTGAGTGGCCCCTGACGTGTGGAAGAGACCCCCAGCGGGGCGAGGTGCCCTCTCTGGGCTGTGTCTCCAATGGACAACAAGCCTAGTGAGGCTATGGTGAGAAGCTGCCTCCCCGCCCCGCTGGGGTCTGCATGGGGCAGGGGTCAGCCTGGCCGAGGGGACAGTGAAGCCCGCTTCGGCTGAGGAAAAGGCCTTAGGCGTTTTTGTACTCCATTCTCATTAATTTCTTTGTTTACAACTGCACGTGCTAGGGTGCGTGCCCACGTGCGTGTTGGCGTGCCCACGTGCGTATTGGCGTGCCCAGGTGTCTGGAGACACGTGGCTGGTGTGGTTCTGTAGGCATTTTAGTTATGTTCCGGTAGATAAGTGCAATGCACACGTGCATATGTACCTACCTGTATGCATATTTGTGCATGTGTGTATGTGAAATACTATCCAAAAGTAAGGGGATAATTTGTTTCTTGGGCCTATTTATGTATAGCTGTATCCATAGCCATCTAAACCCACTGAGATGTATAGGGTTGGGGTGGGGAATGTGACATTTATATTTAAATGCATCTAGAAACAGGTTTTCTTAACTTGTTCTTTGATAATAGCTTTATAACCTATTTATCTAATCTATGTTTTTATTGATATCTATATAAACTATGCAATCTTATCTATATAAAATCTTACCCAAAATAAGTTTTCTTAATTTGTTGAGGAGAGGGTTTTACATACACACACACACACACACATAGATAAATAGATAGATATACATACATATGTATGTAGGCATATGTAGCTACATACACCCACTAAAGTCATCCAAAAGTGAATTTTGTTAATTTGTTCTTTGAGAGGTCTTTATATATATATTTAAAATCATCCAAAAGTAAATTATCTTAATTTGTTTTTTTTTGGGGGGGGAAGTATATATTTGTATATCTGTATAGTTCTCCCTCTCCTACCAAAAAGTAAGTTTGTTAATATGCTCCTGGAGTATGTGTTAGCACCAAAAGGTTGTGAATAGTATCTTGATAGAATAAGATTCAATCTTGTCTTTGCATTGTGTAAAGTTAGATTAGGTTTTTATTTCTGTGTCAGGACTGCTGCCAAATAGTTATAATTGTCAGAATTTAATAGGTTCCTACAAGGTAATAGTAATAATTCTTTAATCCTAGGGAGTTGCATGGCACTTGTGTGTAATTTGACAAAAATTTTTATATATACTGTCTGAAGTTTCACACAGTAACCCTATAGGAAATGGGGGAGACAGAAAAAGTATTATTATCCTAGTGTTATAGATGAGATTAAGGTTAAATCTTGCCCTAAATCATCTCAGCGAATAAGTAGAAGAGCAAATTTTGTATCCAGAAGTTGTTTCTCTAAATCTAGTATTGTTTGTACTCTGTCACCGTATCTTCTGATCGATAACTTGGATTCCAAATATTGTTGGCTGAAAATTGATATCTAGAGAAACTTGGTGAAAGTGGATTATAAATATCATAATGGCTATTCTGTAATTAATCTTTTAAATTCTTGAGATTGCTTGAATTACATAGGTAGAGATTTGGTCATTGAAATATCTGTTCTACTGTCATCATTACTGGCCCTGAAATTCATTATAAAATTGTATGTGCTAGGGCTAGATAGAGTCTTAGAAATGACCCAGTCCTTCACTTTACAGATGAAGAAAAAATAGTTCAGGTTGAAATGAGTTATCTCCCTTAGAAACCATAATTCTGGGTCATAAAAAGTCAGTAATAAAGAATGGAAGGCATTGAGAAAACATGACCATTTTATTTACTTCTCTTTCATTCATTCTTTCTGAAAAGAATTTTAGAATTCTTTCCTGTTATACATAAGAGAAAATCCTATGAATTCTCTCCCTTCCTGGCACCTATTTTACACCCCTTGTGAAGGCAAGAAACATGACATAAATTATGCATGTGAAATCATGCAAAACATTATCAAATTAGCCATATTGCAAAAATATCAAGAAAAAAAGAAAGTAAAAATGTTATATTTCAGTCTGTATTCAAACTCCATCAGTTCTTTCTTAGGAGGTAGATAGCATTTTTCATAAGTCCTTCAGAATTGGCTTAGATTGTTGCATTGATCAGAATTTATAGTTAATCTTATTGTATTGCTGTTACTGTGTACAATATTGTTCTGGTTCTGCAACTTTATATTGCATCAGTTCATCTAAGTCTTCCCAAGTTTTTCTTAGCATTTCAATAGAATGATAGTATTTCATCATCATGATGTCCTATAATTTGTTCAGCCATTTCTCAGTTGATGTGCTTTCCCTCAATTTTCAATTCTTCCCTACCATAAAGTGAACTGCTATAAAATTTTTTGTATGTTTAGGATATTTTCCTTTTTTCTTAATTTCTTTGGGTTACTGACTTAGTATTTATATTGCTGAGTCAAAGGATGTACCTTTGCTTATAGTTCCAAATTGTTTTCATGGATATTTCTTTTTTATTAATATTTTATTTTTTCCATTTATATTAGAAACAATTTTAAGTCATTAAAAAATGAATTCACTATTCCCAAAGGGCTATCAAAGTGTGCATACCCTTTGATCCAGCAGTGCCTCTACTGGGTCTGTATACCAAAGAGATTATAAAGAAGGGAAAGGCACCCACATGTACAAAAATGTTTGTGGCAGCCCTTTTCGTAGTGGCAAGAAACTGGAAATTAAGTGGTTGCCCATTAGCTGGGGAATGGCTGAATAAGTTATGATATATGAATGTTATGGAATATTATTGTTCTATAAGAAATAATTAACAGGATGATTTCAGAGAGGCCTGGAGAGACTTACAGGAACTGATGCTAAGTGAAATGAACAGAACCAGGAGATCATTGTACACGGGAACAACAATATTATATAATGATTAATTCTGATGGACCTGGCTCTTTTCAGCAATGAGTTACAATGATCTTGTGATGAAGAGAGCCATCTACACCCAGAGAGAGGACCATGAGAACTGTGGATCACAACAAAGCATTTTCACTCTTTTTGTTGTTGTTTGCTTGCATTTTGTTTTCTTTCTTATATTTTTTCCTTTTTGATCTGATTTTTCTTGTGCAGCAAGATAATTGTGGAAATATGTATAGAACAATCACACATGTTTAACATATATTGGATTACTTGCCATCTTGGGGAGGTGGTGGGGGAAGAGAAGGAAAAAGTGGAACACAAGATTTTGCAAAGGTGAATGTTGAAAATTATCCATGCATATGTTTTGAAAATAAAGTTTTGGGGCAGCTAGGTGGCGCAGTGGATAGAGCACCAGCCCTGAAGTCAGGAGGACCTGAGTTCAAATTTCATCTCAGACACTTAACATTTCTTAGCTTTGTGACCTTGGGCAAGTCACTTAGCAAAAAGCAAAAAAAAAAAGTTTTAATTAAAAAATTGATTTTCAAATTCTCTCCCTTTCTTCCTTCTCCCCTCTCATTGAGAAAGCAATAATTTCATATAAATTAGGCAAAACATATTTTGTAGTCATGTTGTGAAAGAAAACAGACCAAAAAAATTGACCAAGAAAGATAAAATTTAAAAAAGTGTGCTTCAGTCTGCATTAAGACTCTTATCAGTTGTCTCTCTAGAAGTGGGATAACATTTTTCATTCTCAGTTCTTTGGAATTGTCTTGAAATTGTATTGCTAAGTCACTAAATAGCTAAGTCATTAACAGTTGGTCATAGTACAGTATTGTTACCACCTTGTACAATGTTTTGGTTTTGCTCACGTTAATTGTATCAGTTCATGTTTCTAGGTTTTTCTGAAACCATATCCTCTTCGTCATTTCTTAAAAATAGTGCAATTGCATTCCACCATAATCATATATCACAACTTGTTCAGCCTTTCCCAACTCCATGCATGTACCTTTAATTTCCAATTCTTTCCCATTACAAATAGATTTGCTGCAAATATTTTGTACATATAGGTCATTTTTTTTTGATCTCTGTGGTACAGACCTAATAGGAATATTGCTAAGTCAAAGGATATGCAGTTTTATAGCCTTTTGGGCATGGTTTCAAATTGTTTCATGTGTGTTTCTTTTAGAAAAGCCTAGTATTAAGTGCAAATCAGTTATTTTAGATGTTTAAAAAAATCTTTCTTCAAAGAATCATCTAACTAGTATCTGTTTTTCTCGTTCTCCATATCCCTTTCAAAGTTAAAAAAAAGAATTTTACAAATATTCAAACAATATAAATGAGTTTTCTTTAATAATATTGAGATAACAAAAAAGTGTACTTATCCACGTTTGTGAAAGAAGTGACATTTATATTACAGGTTAATGCTACAGTCGATGAACTATGTCCCCCTTTTTTAATGCAAGGGGAAAAACTAAAAATTTGCTACAGTGTTCTTCTTATGCTCTGTGAGCTCAGGATCACAAGGCATACAGAACTCTAAAAATGTGAAATGGATGGGTATTCCTACCACTTTGGTCTCTCTAATACAGAAAATACATATTGATGCATGAAAAATGATCATTAATTTTTGTTGAACTTGCTCTCTCATATGCTTCCTTGTTAGTAGAAAAGACAAGTTTCATCAACATGGTTGCAGATTGGTTTTGCCATAAAGCCATGTTTGACTGTCATGGTTGCTGTTTTCTTAGTAGGTTATTTCATTCAGGTCCTAACTGGTTGGTGCAACTTGTAGAGGCTAGTGCTGCTAGGATTGGAAGATGACACATGGGGCATTTGGAGAATTTGCATAATGGTGCTGTTGACCAATAAGGGCTGTGAGTACTGCAAATATTGGAAGCCAACATTTCTCCTAAGTTGAATTGATATTTGACTGGGGATAAACTAACATTGTGTCTAATACAATTTCTTTATATCTCTACACAATTAAGAGAATTAGAATAGACTTTAGACAATATTGTAAGGTAGATAAAGTTTGGATCCAAACATTCTTTTGTATCACTGTTCTGTGGCCTTTTTACTGTCGCCTTTTCTTCTTTCCTGTATAGGTCCCCAAAGCTCTCATTTTTCATGTTGCTATCTTGCTATCTAAAACTGACCTCAGAAACTTTTTTTTAACTTTTAAAGAAAACTTTAAAAAATTACAAAAATCTATTTTTATCTCCTGATGTCCTTTTATCTTTTGAATAAATGAAAAACAAAATCCATCCAACAAATTCAGTTAAACAAAACAAGTCCCTGCATCCATGCTCCTTGATTATATATCTATATTTATATCTAGTTATAAATCTTCTGCACCATTGTCCAGCAGCACCACTTTATCAGGAAGTACGGATAACCTGCTTCTTCATCCTTAGACCTCTAGAATCATAATTGGTCATTTTGTTGAACAAAGTTCCCAAATCTTTCAAGGCTGTCTGTCTTTATATGTTGTTAAAGTATACATTTTCTTCCAGTTGTGCTTATCTTTCTCTGCATCAGGTCATGTAGGTTTTCCAAGTTTTTCTGAAATTCTCAAATTTTCTGAAATTAATTAATTGATTAATAACCTATTCCCAAAAGAGATATATATATATATATATCTTTTTGAATTTGGGTAGGGGGGTGTGTGTGTGTGTGTGTGTGTGTGTGTGTGTGTGTGTGTGTGTGTGTGTATTTATTATACATAATC
Organism: Myrmecobius fasciatus; assembly: GCA_023553655.1. Lineage (NCBI taxonomy): Eukaryota > Metazoa > Chordata > Mammalia > Dasyuromorphia > Myrmecobiidae > Myrmecobius > Myrmecobius fasciatus. The sequence continues at coordinate 402,304 of JAJPUD010000443.1, forward strand.
CTTTTCCTCTTGCTTGGGTTTTGCCTAGTATTATTACCACTGAAACAAATAAATGAAATATCTACTTTAGTGACTTTTAAGCACAATTCCAAATTGTTTTCCAGAATGAGTTTGCCAACAGCTATTGTCAAGAGTATATCAATGTTCCTGTTTTCCCGTAGCCCCTCCATCATTTGTCATTTTCTTCTTTGCCAACTTTGCTACTCTAGTGGGTTTGAGGTAAAGCCTCAGTGTTGCTTTAACATATATTTCTCTAATTGTTAGTGCTTTGGAATATCACTATAGCTATCAATAGCTCCCTTCATGTTCCTGCTTAGTGCAGGTCAGGGTCTCTTCTTGGCCACCCCCCTCAACTTACAACTTACAGCAGTCCTTCACTCTCTTCGAGATGCCCAGGATTTGGAGTCCCTCCTGACTTTGACCTCTCATCCCCTCTTAGGCCGAAAATTTCACTGTAATTTCCTTAGAGGAGTGACCATTCCTTTGTGAAAGAAGTTGGAAGAGAAGCCTTCGTACTCTTCTCCCTCTAACATATCCAAACCTTTGCCCCTTTCATCTTAGTGAGTATATGAACAGCTTAGCATAGTACTTAAGAACCCCTCGGGTAGGGAGAAGGGTACAAGAATACAGGGGGTATTAACCTGTGCTGAACAAATTATGTTTTAGAGATATATGGGTAGACTAACATAGAAAGTAATTATTAGAAAAAAGCATAAATGTTATATAACTACATCATCTTTTGAATTTATCAGGTAGAAATTATATAAATCTTGTTATTGACTGAGACAATTTTTGTGCAGTGTCTGCTTTCTGACCATATTTGTGCTGGCTATAATGAATGTATATGGGTAACCATACCTATATCTTGGTATTATGGGATAATAATTGAGAGAAAGGATAAGTAAGAGCTTATGGACTAAAGTTCTATAGAACAGGGCTTCTTTTTTCTTTTATTAAAGCTTTTTATTTACAAAATATATGTATGGGTAATTTTTCAACATTGACCATTGCAAAACCTGTTCGAAAATTTCCCCTCCTTTCCTTTCCCACCTCCCCTAGATTTCAATACATGCTAAATATGTTAAATCCAACACACACACACACACACAGACAAATGCACACACAGTTATACAGTTATTTTGCTGCACAAGAAAAATCGGATCAAGAAGGAAAAAAAAAACCTGAGAAAACAAAATGCAAGCAAACAACAACAGAAAGAGTGAAAATGCTATATTGTGGTCCACACTCAGATGCCACAGGCCTCTCTCTGGGTGTATATGGCTTTCTTCATCACTGAACAATTGGAACTGGTTTGAAGTCATCTCATTGTTGAAGAGAGCACTGTCCATCAGAATTGATCATTGTAATAATCTTGTTGCTGTGTATAATGATCTCCTGGTTCTGCTCGTTTCACTCAGCATCAGTTCATGCAAGTCTCTCCAGGCCTCTCTGAAATCATCCTGCTGGTCGTTTCTTATAGAACAATAATATTCCATGACATTCATATACCATGATTTATGCAGACATTCTCCAATTGATGGGCATCCATTCAGTTTCCAGTTTCTGGCCACTACAAAAGGGGCTGCCACAAACATTTTTGCACATGTGGGTCCCTTTCCTTCCTTTAAGATCTATTTGGGATATAAGCCCAGTAGAAACATTTCTGGGTCAAAAGGTATGCACAGTTTGATAACTCTTTGGTCATAGTTCAAATATCTTTCCAGAATGGTTGGATCTGTTCACAGTTTCACCAACAATGTATCAGTGTCCCAGTTTTCCCATGTCCCCTCCAACATTTGTCATTATCTTTTCCTGTCATCACCGATCTGACAGGTGTGTAGTGGTACCTCAGAGTTGTCTTAATTTGCATTTCTCTGATCAATAGTGATTTGGAGCATCTTTTCATATGACTAGAGATAGTTTTAATTTCTTCAACTGAAAATAGTCTAGAACAGGGCTTCTTAAATTTTTTCACTCATGACTCCTTTTCGCTCAAGAAATTTTTAGATGACCCCAGGTATATAGGTATATAAAATACAAATCAAACATTTATTGATGATAAAACAATTTTGTGACCCACACATTCTGTTATGAGATCCCATATGGGGTTGCCAGCCACAGTTGGCAAGTTGGAAGTTAGCTTATTAAGAAGCTAGGCTGTAGAGAAATCAGCTCAATAGATAGGTATGGGAAGCTTTTAAGAATGAAATATTGAGGACACAAAGAGAAATAATTTAGACAGAGAGGAAAAGGGGAAATTAAAGAGATGATCAATTTTACGAAGACAGGTTAATAGAAGATAAATAGTAACAAGTTGATAGAAGGTGGACAGTACAAAGGAGAACAGGTAATGGAAAATATGAAAGTATGGATTGATCCTGTAAGCATAGCATAAGGAATACTAAAACTCAAAATGAGCTGAAGTTATTGAGAAAAAATTAAGTATAAAAAGTTTTTTGGTTTTTTTTTTTTAAGGTATGTGGGGGGGCAGGAAGAAGGTATCAAAGAAGGAATAGGACAGATGTTTGTGGTTGCTAGGACAATGGAGACAAAGTGAAACTACTTTTATCTTATTTTGCCTCTCTTTTCTCTGCCAGGTAGCATGATCTTTGAATTGGAAAGGATATGACAAACATGGCTCATAGGGAGTTGAAACCCAAGATATCTAGGGAATTAGTGAGAAAGTACCTAGCTGCCCTTGATGATTTCAAGTCACCAGGCCCTAATAAACTGCATCCCAAGGCACTGAAACAACTGAAGCTTGCAATTGTGAGTCATTGTCAATAATCTTTGAAAGATGGAGAAAAAGGCAAAATGCTGTGTGGAATATACCATGTCTTGATTTTTCAAAAAAGGGGAAAGAGAAAGTATACTCTTTAAGCCATAGGCCAATTAAGTACTTTGATTCATGGTAAAATTCTAGAATGTATTGTTAAAGAAATGGTTAGTAAATGTCTAGAAAGGGAAATGGGAACTAGCTGTTCTTTAGTAAGAACAGATTGCAGTAGACCTCCAACAGAGGTGTTAGATTATATCAGGGGGATGTTTTAGATATAACTGGATTTTTCAGGTCATTTGACATTCTATCCCTATAGATAATTATATAGTTAGATATATTCAGAACTAGTTGAGTAGCCAGTCAAAGAATAAGCACAAATGAACTTGGAAGGGAGTATGTATTGAACTTCTTCTGAAATCTGTCCTAGCACTGTTGTTAAAAGTTTTTAATAATAATAAAAGTTATGGTTGGCATTATTATCAATTTTGCAAAACTTGAGAGTGTAGCTAAACATTGGATAACAGAATCAAAAACATTTTAGCAGCTAGAATGTTGAAATTGTTGGAAATCAGCTTTAATCTAGAGAAAAACTGATTTCTTTGTTAACTGAAGTGGAAAATTAAACAATAGAATATAGGGAACCAGAGGATTTCAGCAAGTAATGAACATTTTTTTTTTAAATTGATGTCTTTTTTTTTGTTCTTCATAATTTTAAAGGTTAAACAAGTATTTCCTATGGAAAATTGAAATTAATAGAAACTGCTAATTTTCTAATATATTTTTTGAGGAATTGTTAATTTTTTCTTTGCATTAACAAAAGTTTTGTTGATGAGCTGTTTTTGAACCAAGTAAACAATTAAAACCATGCCACAGAATGTGGAATTCCTAAAGTTTTGAACTTTAATCCATTTTCCCAATTTCCTAATTGTTCTGACAACTTATAAATAAAAAAAACCAAGACAAAAAATTTTATCGATTCATAAAATACCTGATGTAAAAGAATACAAAGAAACTGGAAAGTTTTGTAGAAGTAGTGACTTTCTTTTTGCTTTTCTTTGTATTTCCAGCATTTAGCACAGTGCCTGGGTGTATGGTAAATGCTCAAATGCTTGTTGACTAATTGTTGACAGAAGGAAGAAAGTAGAAACGGAACAGCCATACAGACCATGATGCTAGTTATCTGGTGGTTACATCAAATAACACAGCTAAAAAAAGAGATGATATTGTGATTATTTTGTTGAAACTTGAATATGTATGTTTTACATTTGCAAACTACAGTAGGTAGCTTGGTGATTTCTGGTTTTAGTTCTTATTTATTGTTTTTGTTGTTGTTGTTGCTGTTGATGGGTTCTAAAGAAATTAATAACATGTTTAAAAAAGCTACTTGATATTTCTCATTAGATCTTTGAAGTTTAGGTCCTGAGGATGTTTATTAACATTTTGCTTAAAGAAAAAAGATGAACTTTGGAACCTTAATAATGGAGTTATTATGCAATGACAATAAATATCTAGAATCATTAGAAGAATCAGAAGGTTTAGAATTGATCTCTCTGTTTTGGTTATGTCTTGACTTATTTATTTTGTGGTCTTTTGTTTGTGTTATCTTAATTGTTAAGCTGTTGGTTTTTTCATTCATTTTTAAGTGCAATTTTTTTTAACACAAATTAAAATTTCTGGTTAGAAGGTACTGGCTGTAACAAATCCTAACTTGTTGGAAACCATAGTGGTAAGTTGTTTTTTTAGTTCTGGAAAGATTGGGGTAAAACATTGGTCTGGAATGCTCTAATTGTATGACCATTATGCTATTTGTGTAGTGAAGTTACATAATGTGTTAAAATATTTCTTAAAAAGAATCATAAAGCTGCACTAAGCATAAAAAATTACTTATGGGTAATTAAAGCCACATAAACTTTTTATTGAGTTTTGACCAGTGTTTATAGTTTTCAACTGGAAGTATATTGTTCTTACTTCAAGATTAACTATGATGCAATATCTTAATAGATATTTTAAATTATTTGGAGCAGTGGGCCTGGCTGCCTGTAGGGAATTCTTCATGAAGTTTTGATTTGATTATTTAAAATTTATTTTCAGGAAAACAAACCGCCAATCAACCCTGGATAAAGAAAACTAGCACTTAATAGCAAAAAACCCAAAACAAAACAAAATCCAAATCCAGAAAAACACCCCCCCCCAAAAAAAAACCCTTAAACAAGAATCACTAGCTTAACCTAAATTTATTAATAGATATTTGATTGTCTATTTAACTTTAATTAACTTTACTTAATTTTATATGTAAAGAAATGTCTTAAGTACTATTGATTTGGGACCAAATATTTTATTCTTTTAAGTTAGCATTTTTACTGAATACAACAGTTTTGATCAACTTACATGTGGGCCTGATTGAATCAATGAAATGAACATAGTTTTGATTCTATAATAAATGATAGGTGCTAAACATGAACTAGTCTTTTGTTCCTTTCCCCTTCCTTCTTATTTCACTTCTTTCCCTTAAATAATGAACTTTTGTTTTACATTTATCTAATAGATTTATAATGCAATTTTGTTCATTATAGTCATTTATGGGAACAGTTAGGTGTTGCATTGGATAGAATCCCAGGCTTGGAACCAAGGGGACCTGAGTAGAAATCCAACGTCAGCTGTATGACCCTGGGCAATTCACTTAATATGTTTGCCCCAGTTTCCTTTACTGTAAAATTGGGATAATAACATCACCTATCTTCAAGAGTTATTGTTAAGACTAAATGAGATAATATTTATAAAGTGTTTAGCATAATAACTAGTGTGTAGTAAGTACTATATGAATGCTTATTCTCTTTCCATTCCTATTCCTACTTTTTCCAAATATCAATGCTCTGCAGGCTTTTTGAAGGAAGAGCCTGTGACCTACCCAAACTTTAGCCCTGTTTTGAATATAGTAAGCATTGTATTAAGTGTTTGTTAAATGAATGATTGAATATTAAGATACAGTAGAGTTTTTTTAAATCAAGATATATTTGAATACCATCAGGATATGAAATTATTTTTGTTTTTATTATAGTATATATTAGCATCCAGTTTGTCAATAATGATGCTTCCAAAAAATGTTGAATGGATCTTGCATTTTCCAGTTCAATGATGAAAGAATTCTTGACTGACAGAAAAGTTTTTCTTAAATGGGATTTCACAAATTATTTTAAGATAACTATATATAAAATTTGATTTGTTCTGCTAGTGAGATTTCCCTAAATCTTTTTGTATATATCTGATATTATACGATATAGTTATTTTCATATCTGTCTCCTCCATGACAATGTGATATCTTTGAGGAAAGATTGGCTTTGTATCCTCAGCATTTAACATGCCAGGCATATAAAATGCTTAATAAATGTTTGTGGATCAATTGATTGACATTTGAATATAGCTTTTGGACTTGACTCTGTAAAGCAGACCCCTTATTTTCATTCTGCATCTATCATATATAACCAGCTGCTTCTCTTCAGGATCATTTGTTTTCCTTTAGGGCTTTTTTCAGTCCATTTCTTAGCACATTATATTTTTCTGTAGCCAGGAACCTATGTAATGAAATTCTTTAAAAATCAAAAAAATGTTGATTTTTCCAAAACTTTATGAAATAGATAGAATTTATACACTGGAATTAAACCACATACTTGGTACTTTTTCAAAAGTCTGAACCTGTATTGTCTTGGTTGTAGAGATCCCTGTGAGGAAATACTCTCTTCCAGTATTGATCTGTTGTTTTTAGTATCATAGTTGTCTGAGGGACACTTATGGTTAATTGATTTTCCCAGGGGTTATCCCTGGCATTTGGTGGCAGGAATGGGACTTGAACATAGGTTTTACTGACTTTGAAGCTAGGTCTGTATCTTCTCATTCCATTTAAAACTTGTTTCACAGTTTCAGTCGTGAAAGAGAAATGACTGTTTGGTAGTTTTTCAGTAGGAGCTTCCCCAGGAGAAGGATTTTAAGTACCCCTTCCCCAGCATCTAACAGCATTATCTAAAGAAGATGATGAGTGCCAGTTAGCCAGCAATAAGAGGTAAATGTGGGAATTTATGACCATATATCTTTGGGAAAAGCAACTTCCTTTACTCCTGTCAGGATCTCTTTGGTTACATTGTAAAATGCTGTTTGTTTTCTGCTAATATACTTTCTCCTTTAACTTGTAGTTTGGGAGTATTAGTAATCAGAGCTAAGAGTTCTCTAGCTTCTGTTTTCTTAGTTTTTCTTCTGAAGCTTGGAGTAGAAAGTGTTAACATAGAAATCAGTAAAATCTACCCTCCTAACTGAATGCATGCATTTTTAGGCAGTTACCCAAGAAATTGGCTTTAGGGATATTGTGTAAGACTTCAGTGTTTTGTTTTCCCAGGAATGGAATAGGAAGAGAGCAGATTTGTATGTAGGCCAGATAATTGCTTAAAAATGTTATATTGCAACAGAATTTGAGAGGCAAATTAAACTTGAGCAGAGCTTTCTTAAGTAAGCAATTACCTAAGGGAACATAAAGTGGGTTCATCAGAAAGAGAGCATTTAACTAAAGGTCATTAAAATTTAATTGAAATTAGTATTTCCATACTTTTACGTATTTGTCTGTAGTAATGTTAATACCATGTATGCATGTATTTATATTAGCCCTTTGCAGTTTTTTGAAGTTCAGTCATTTCATTTGAGCCTCACAACAAGCCTGTGAGTACTGATTGCTGAAGCTCACAGAGGTTATTTATATATTGTACCCTTGAAAAAAATTTTAAGTATTTTGGAGTTATGACACAGTTATAGACAGTCAACACTTACCAAAAATTTATATATCCACATGGCTGTTCTTCCAGGCTGCACTCTCCCCTGCCATCCTAAGAATAGGTAATCCCCAAGGCTTTGCCCTTTACCTCTTTTTTTTTTCTACACTTAATCACTTGGTGATTTTATCTATTCTCTTGGCTTCATTTGTCACTTCTCTGCAAAAGATAAAAAAATTGTAGTCATACAAATGTTCTCATAATATCTTTCCTGAACTCTAGACTGGTATTGCCAGCTGTCTACTGAATATCTCTACTCAGTATGTTTGAAATGGAGCACAGGCTTTCTTCTTCAACAATCCTGACCTTCACATTTCCATACTTCTGTTGCCCTTTAATCTTTTCTTCAATACCACCCATCTCTTATTATTTCCCAAATTCTGTTATTCTGCCTCTACTCCTTCTCTAGCATTTCTCACCTTCACCCTCTTCCCCCCCCCCCATTCATAGATCTACCGTTCTAGTACAGGGTCTCTTCACTTCTTAAATGTACTCTTATAATAGCCTCCTAATTAGTTTCTTTCCCCTTACCAAGCCATTCTTCACAGAGCTTCCAAGTTAATAAATTTATGGCATGGGTCTGATCATAATCATTCTGTGTTTCAAAAAACTTGAGTGTCTCCATAGTGCCCATAGGGAAAATTGCTTGGGCATTTAAGACTATTTACAGTTTGACTTCACTCACATTTCTAGAGACATATTTCATGTTATTCCTCTTTATGAATTCTGCATTTTTGCCAGTCTCAAATTTTAGCTAATCCTGGAATTTGACGACTGTCAAGTATCTCTGACACTGCACAATTCATTCCATATGCTTTCTGTAAAGCTGACCTCAAGTGCCTTCCTACCTTTGTAAAGACTTTTCAGTTCATTCTTCATTTATTAGTGCTGTTTCCCTCAGTTTATTTTGGCTTTATTTATCTGTGCACACATTGTAGCCTTGAGGGTTTAGATTGATTTTTGTCTTCGTATACCTAGCTTTAATGAGTATTCCTAGATGTTAGATATTTTTAAAAAATTCATGTTATAATTGCTGTATTAGTATGACATGTGACTGATGAAATTGAAAGTAATAAAATAATTGAACTGATAAAACTAAGGGCTAGTTTTATAAAAAAAATAAATCCATTGATAAGTTTGATTTTTTAAAATTGGAATAAGGAAGAGTATTTTTTTAATTAAAGCTTTTTATTTGCAAAACATATGCATAGGTAATTTTTCAACATTGACCCTTGCAAAGCCTTCTGTTACAAATTTTTCTCTCCTTCTCCCCACCCCCTCCCCTAGATGGCAGGTAGTCCAATACATGTTAACTATGTTAAAATATATGACAAATGCAATATATGTATACATATTTATACAGTTTTCTTGCTGTACAAGAAAAATCTGAGAAGGAAAGCCAAATGCAAACAAACATCAACAGAAAGCATGAAAATGCTATGTTGAGGTCCCACAGGCCTCTCTCTGGGTATAGATGGCTTTCTTTATCACTGAACAATTGGAACTGGTTTGAAGCCTCTCATTGTTGAAGAGAGCCATGTCCATCAGAATTGATCATCATATAGTATTGTTGTTGCCGTGTATAATGATCTCCTGGTTCTGCTCATTTCGCTCAGCATCAGTTCATGCAAGTCTCTCCAGGCCTCTCTGAAATTGTCCCGCTGGTCGTTTCTTACAGAACAATAATATTCCATAGCATTCATATACCATAATTTATTCTGCCATTCTCCAATTGATGGGCATCCATTCAGTTTCCAGTTTCTTGCCACTACAAAAAGGGCTGCCACAAACATTTTTGCACATGTGGGTCCCTTTCCCTCCTTTAAGATCTCTTGGGGATATAAGCCAATAGAAACACTGCTGGGTCAAAGGGTATGCACAGTTTGATAACTTTTTGAGCATAGTTCCAAATTGCTCTCCAGAATGATTGGATCTGTTCACAGTTCCACCAACAATGTATTAGTGTCCCAGTTTTCCCACATCCCCTCCAACATTCATCATTATCTTTTCCTGTCATTTTAGCCAATCTGACAGGTATATAATGGTACCTCAGAGTTGTCTTAATTTGCATTTCTCTGATCAATTGTGATTTGGAGCACCTTTTCATATGACTAGTTTTATAGTATATATATATATGTATGTGTATATATATATATGAGATAGTTTTAATTTCTTTATCTGAAAATTGTCTATTCATATCCTTTGACCATTTATCTGATTAGTTTGATTTAAAAAAAAGAAAAAAAAAACAAATTTCTAGTGTCAAAAATAAAAAGGGTGAATTTGCAAAAGAGGTAAATTTACCACCAAATGAATATAAAATTTAAATAATTGTAGGGATTTATCTTGCCTAATTACATGCCAATAAATCCAGTGATATAAGTAAAATGAATCAATACTTACAAAAATATAAAGTGCCTAGATTAACAGAAGAGAAAATAGAATGCTTAAATATCCTATCATAGGAAAAGAAATTGAATAAACTATAAATGAACTTCTTGAGAAAAAAAATCCTCAGGATCAGATAGATTCACAAATAAATTCTACCAAACATTTAAAGAGAAATTAATTTTAATACTACATAAACTATTTTGAAAAATAAGTAAAATAATGCTACCAAATTCCTTTTATAATATTAATATGGAGTTGATACCTAAACCAGGAAAAACAAAAATATAGAAAGAAAATTAGAGACTAGTTTTCCTAATGAATACAAATGCAAAATTTTTAAATAAAATTTTAAATAAAAAAACACAGAAATCATACAATTTGACTAGTTGAGATTTATGTTAAAGACTGTAGGGCTAGTTCAATATTTGGAAAACTGTCAGTTTAATTGACCATTTAATAACAACAAAAATTATATGATTATTTCAATAGATGCAGAAAAAGTTTTCAACAAAATATACCACTCAATCCTATTAAAAAACCCAGAAAATATAGGAATAAATGAAGCTTTTCTTAAAATGTTGAATATTACATATTTAGAATCACCAGCAGTCATTGTCTGTAATGAGAATAAACTGGAAGCCTTCTCAATAAGATCAGGGTGAAGCAAGAATGCCCATTTTCTCCACTATTATTCAATATTAGAAATGCTAACTATAGCAATGAAGAAAAAATTTGAAGAAATTAGACTGAGGATACAAATCTATAACTCTTTGTAGACAATATGATGGTATACCTAGAGAATCAACTAAAAAAACTAATTGATACACTTATTAGCTTCAGCAAAATTGCAGGATATAAAATAAACTCACTTATTGGCATCTAGGGCAACTAGGTGGTACAGTAGATACAGCGCCAGGCCAGGAGTCAGGAAAATTTATCTTCCTGAGTAGAAATCTGTCCTCAGACATTGTGACCCTGGGCAAGTCACTAAATCCTGTTTTCCCAGCTTCCTCATTTGTAAAATGAGCTGGAGAATGAAATCACAAACTATTCCAGCATCTTTGCCAAGGAAAAATCCAAATGTTGCACTCATTATGGCAACAAATATGGAAAGTCAGAAATGACAACTCAACAACAATAATAAAACTGTCAGTCTTTCTATATGTTACTAACGAAGTCCATCAGCAAGAGATAAAAAGAGAAATTCTGTTTAAATAACCACAATCTAAAATACTTGGGAGTCTACCTGGCAAGACAAATCTAGGAGCTATTTGAAAACAATTAGAAAACACTTTTCACAAAAATAAAGTCAGATCTGAGCAATTGCAGAAATATTAATTGCTCATGGTTAGACTGAGCCAATATAATGAAAATAACTATTCTACCTAAATCAATTTATTTATTTAGAGCCATCCTAATAAACTACAAAAATATTTTACTAAAACTAGAAAAATAGTTTAAAAAATTAATCTGGAAGAACAAAAGTTCAGGAATATGAAGAGAATCAATTAAAAAACCAAAACAAAATGCTGAAAGAGGGTGGCCTAGCAGTACCAAATCTCAAACTGTATTGTAAGCAGTAATCACAAAAAAAGTATGGCATGGCCTAAGAAATGGAGTGATGGATCAATGAAATAGATTTGGTATGCAATACCAAGTACTAAATCACCACAGTAATCTAGTTCAAAATAATCTAAATGTAAAGATCCAAATTTTGGGGGCAAAAACTATTTGACAAAAATTGCTGGGGAAATTGGAAAGAAGTTTGGGAGAAACTAGGTATAGACCAATATCTCACACTGTATAACAAGTTATGGTCAAAATGGCTACACAATTTAGGCATCAGGAATGATATCATAAATAAATTAGGGGGATATGGAATATTTAACTTTTAGATCTATGAATAAGGGAAGAATGTATAACAATATAGTAGAGAATATTGTAGTATATGAAGTGGACAATTTCGATTATATTAAATTTAAAAAAGTTTTGCACAAACAAATACAAAGAAGCCAAAATTAAAAGGCATTCCACAGGAAACTGGGGAAAAATATTAGTCAGTTTCTATAATAACAGCTCTTCTCAAATATTTAGAGAACTGAGTCAGATTTGCAAGAATAAGAACCATTTCCCAGTTGATTAATGGCCAAATGAACAGGCAGTTTTCAGAAGAAGAAATCAAAGCCATCTATAATTATATAAAAGTGACCTAAATCATGATTATAGAATTTTAATTAAAACATATCTGAGATATCACTTCACAATTATCAGATTGGCAAATATTACAGAAAAGGAAATAGCGGATGTTAGAGAACATGTAGAACAATTTAGATATTAGTGCATTACATTTGGAGTTGTGAACCAATCCAACCATTCTGGAGAGCAATTTGGAACTTTGCTCAAAAGACTATAAAACTGAATATCCTTTGATACCAATGCTAGGTCTATCTCCCAAACAAATCAAAAAAGGGAAAAAGGACCTACTTGTACAAAAATACTTATAGCAATTCTTTTCGTCCAAGAATTGAAAATTGAGAGGATGGTATTAGTTGGGGAATGGCTGAACAAATTGTGGTGTAGGATTGTGAAGGAATTTTATTGTGATATAAGAAATGACAAGTAGGATGATTTCAGAAAAACCTGAAAAGATACATAAACTCATTTAAAATGAATTGAGAATAATCAGGAGAATTGTACACATGAAGAACTATGAATGACTTAACTATTAGCAGCAGTACAATGATTGAAGACAATCCCAAAGGACTCATGATGAAACATGCTGTCTGTGAAAAACATTATTTGAATATAGACTGAAACTTTTTTTCTCCATCCCTCCCAACCTTCCTTCTTTCCTCCCTCCCTTCATTTTTCCTTTCTTCCTTTCTCCCTTCCTTCCTTCCTCCCTCCCTTCTTTACTTCCTTCCTCCCTCCCTTCCTTCTTTCCTTCCTTCCTTTTTTATTCATTATAGAATGATGATGGTTTTTCTGAAATTTTACATGATTGCACATGTATAACCTATATCAGATTGCTTGTCTCATGAAGGGAGGAATAGCATTTAGAACTTAAAATCTTTTAAAAAATTAACTTTTTTTAAACAAATAATTGGGGGAAAATAAAATATTATTAAAAATGGGCATGATTAAAAACAAAATGATAGGGACCTAACAGTAGGAGAAGAGATTAAGAAGTGGCAAGAATATAAAGAATTATATAAGAAAGATATTGTCACTGATAGTCATGATGGTGTAGTTACTAATATAGAGCAAAATATACTAAAGAATAAAGACAAGTGGGCCTTAGAAACATCATTAAGAGTAAGGATGGTGGAGGTGATAGAATCACAGCTGAGCTATTTAAATTAAATTAAATTAAATTCTTAAAGATGCTATTAAATGTTACACTCATAACAACAAATATGGAAAATTCAACAGTAGCCACTAGATTGGAAAAGATCAGTTTACATCCCAGTCCTAAAAAAGTGCAGCATTGATTGTTTAATTTACTAAATATTTGCCCTCATTTCACGTCAGCAAGGTTATACTTAAGACTGTGCCACCTGTGTTTCAGCACTATATGAATTGAAAATTACCCAAAGTTCAGGATAGTTTTTGAGAAACTAGAGACCAAATTGCTAATATTCGCTGGACTATGGAGAATGAAAGGGAGTTCCCAGAAAAACAACTCCTTTTGTTTTACTGCCCAGATTAAAGCTTTTGACTATGTGGATCACAATAAACTATGACAAACCCTCAAAGGGATGGGGGTACCAGATCATCTTACTTGCCTCCTGAAGAATCTGTTTGCTGGCCAAGAAGCTATAGTTAGAACCAAACATGGAGCAATTAATTGGCTTAAAGTAGGAAAAGGAATATGAAAAAGCTGTATGGTACCTTGTGTAACATATGCAAAGTACTTCCCGTGAAATGTCAGGCTGGACAAATAAAAATTGGAATTAAGTTTAATGGGAGAAATATCAATAACAACATATTCAGACAATAACATTCTGATGGCAGAAAGTGAAGAAAAATTAAGAAGCCTATTGATGAGTGAAAGCAGACTTGAAGCTTAACATCAAAGAATCTAAGACCTTGGTATAGACCAATATCTCACACTGTATAACAAGTTATGGTCAAAATGGCTACAAATTAACTGCCAGGTTAACCAGCAGGTCTAACTTTAGGAGACTGATTTTGAGTTCCTGGAGATTGTATTGCTCACTTATTCCTGAGCTGAGCCAGGGAAGTAATTGCTGGTCTAATTCTGCTCCACAGTTATTGCCTTTATCACTTGCATGTGGTCCAAATCCATGATTTTAGGCTGGAAAAATGGCCAATCTAAAGTTTTTCCTTAAATTTTCTAATCACCACTTTGTCTCATGCTTTTCTTAGATCTTTGTTGGAATAGTAGTGGGTGGAATTGGGCTATGTTGTTTCCTCCTACTCTGTTGGCGTTGTTAGTGCTCCAGATTACTATTTTTCAAATGAGATCTGTTCAGTAAAATGGAAATCTTTTCTTTTTTTTTTTTTTACATATTTACTCGGCATTTGTAAGAATAAACAGTACAGTATAGTTATAAATCTGATACTTCTACCCTCATCTCCAAATAAAAATAAATCTCTGAGTATTTTATTATTTTGCACACACACACAAAATCCACACATATCCAAAACAGTTATTTCCTGTCCCTTTGTAACTTAGTGATTAATTGTTAAGGAATTCTGACAATGTTAATAAACAAAAAGTAGAATTTTAATGAGCTATCTATAGACTAGAACCATATATATATATATATAATTAACTCTTACTACATTTGTGTATCCTTTATACCTACTAAAATTTGATTTAGTGAAGTTTATGTAGCTGCAACTTAAAAAAAACATTTTTTCTGTAAATATCCATTGTTGAATTAATAGGTATGTCCTGAAATTAATAAAATAAGTAAGAGCTAACTTAGAGTGATCTTTATGATATCTGTTTTGTTTTAGCATTTTATCTGTGTCTAGAACGTGGACTATGACCTTTCCTCTACAATGTGTTTCCAGCACAGTATTCTTGACTTTTAACTTCTAAGTTGCATCACTTTGAAAAAAAAGACAGGTGCTTATTTTCTCTTGAGAGTATTAATAACTGTCATGCAGACTACACTAAGACTTTAGTTGTTGAGGCATGCCATGATTTGTTTTCCTTAGTACATCTATCATTTGTAGAGCATATTTATACTTATGACCTCCAGTCTTCATTAGTTATTAGTTACTTAGGTCATAAATACAAGATGATGCTAAATTTTACACAAGTTGTCCCTGTTTAACCTAAACCCTAGTTACCTTAAAAGTTGTTTTACTTGTTCACCTTGTCACTTAAGATATATTTAAGGATAAAAGATTTAAATTTTACAACTAAAATGGGGAAATTGATTTTTTCCTTCATGACTCAGGAAAGAGTTCTATGGAAATTGTTCCTAAGGAGCTTAGTACAATGTGCCAGAAAGACCAACAAATAGCCCACCTTAAAAAGGTTATTGGAGGTTTACCACAAGGTATCACATATAAGATTTTTTTCTTTACTAAGTTATTATTGTAGTTGGATTCTACTGAAGAGGCTGGCAGAAATTAAGCAACCTTGTTCTATTTAATTTAACCTTATTCCATTTAATTGTAGAAAAGGAAAAGAAACATTATGTCTAGTAAACACAGCTATACATTTGTTCTTAGACCCTTAACATTTCTTACTCAGTTGTGTAATTAATATTAAGGCTTTTTTATGTTAAACAAAGTCTAACAAGAAAATGTTCACATCCAAACATTGTAGTTGCCTTAAATTTTGACTGCAGTCCCTGATAGTTGATGGAATAAAACAACAAAATATTGATTATCAATTAAATTGTAAAACCTTAGCAAAGGGAATCTTTGGAATGAAATAAAATCCTTTCTTCTTAATGAGAACTAAAATAAAGCTTTTATCACCTATAAGCCTCTTAAAAATGATTTATCAAAATACTTTCCATTGTACTTTTAGATGCCTATTCCAGATGTTAAACCGGTAAGATACTTTTTTTTTCTAAAGTTAATAGCCTTTCTTGTAACTATCATGAACCAGAGTAATTTAGTAGCTTTTAGTTTGCTAGAAGTTTTTTTTTAACATCTAAAAAAAGATGTTTGTGTGTGTGTTTGTGTCTATGTGTGGAGGTGGGCAGGTCTGTGTTTTTTCAACATGAAAGGTCTCTCCATTGATAAGGACCAATACCTTGTCTTTGTAAAAGTTGACCTTGAACATATAACTCATATGTATTAGAGGGACACCTTGAATTTATGAACATAGATTAAAACAACTATCATTTATATAAGATTTAATAAATGCCAGTTTCTATGATAAACATTTTACAGACATCTCATTTGATCTTCACAACAACCCTGTATAGTAAAGTTGAAACTGAGGCATTACAAGTCATTTGACATTTGTTAAGTGACTTGCCCAGGATTGTACAGGTAATAAGAATTTGATGTCAAATGGGAACTCAGGACTTCCTTCTTCCAGGTCCAGAACTCTGTTCATTGAACCATCTAGCTGCCCTTAGAATTTATTGAAACTTTTTAACTTGGTGATAAAATTCTTTGATCTTGGGAACTGCTATAGATAAATGAGATCTAAATTCACTGACAAGATTCCTCAATAGATGAATGAAGATCTTTTGACACTTGGACATAATAATTAATAAACTTAGATAATTGGTTAAAATTAACTTTCTTACTGAGTGTGGCTTTTGAATTAGGTTCTTCTTGGGGAGGATGATGGAAGATGGCAGAATAGGTTGGTAAATTTCAAGCTCTTCTGATTTCTCCCACAAACAGAAAAAAATTGTGCCTCAGGGTGAATGTAGATTTGTGAAAAATCAAGAAAACTTGGGGTAGAACAGGGGTCCTTCTGATACAACCAGACAAGATTTAAAGAAAGACTGGAAAAGATCTGAAGAAAGACTGACCCCAGGATTAACCCCTGTGAAGTGCAAACACCTCTGGCCAGCTCCTAGTAGGGAGCCTTGGGGTTAGCTGGGTGTGTCCGGAGCCTCAAGGGGACCCACAGAGACTTTCACCTTGAGCTTGTGAAGTTGGGGCCTGAGTCTGAGAAGACTGGGAGAATCTCGGCGGATTAGGAACATCAGGCCCAGCTGGGCAACTGAGCACGGCCCTGGGCAAGAAGGACCCAGCACCTGCTGAGTGCAGAAGCAGCATGGGCAGGGACACTGCTGTCTGTGGGCATTTGTAGGAGTGGAGAGCTCTTGGTTTGGGGTTCTTGGTCAGAGTGAAGAGCTAAAGAGAAGCTTGGGGCACCATCCCCCCATCCCATGATTAGAAGTGCTTACACTAATACCTCTCATTAAAAAAATAATGAATTTGCAAAGAAGAAAGAACCCCACCACTGAAACATACTATGGGAACAGGGAAGACTGTTCATCTTCAGAGGAGAGCAGTGAAGTAAAAAAAAAAGCATAACCCAAAGAGTAAGGTGAAAAGGTGCCCTGCTCAAAGAGAATTTATGAAAGAACTCAAAAAAGAATTTAAAAATCAAATGAGAGACATTGAGAAAAAAACTAAACTGAACTGAAAGCCTACCAAGAAAAACAAGATTATGAATAAAAAAGTTAACCTACTAGAAAAGGAGATAGAGTTTCAATGAGGAAAATAACTCTCTGAAAATTAGAATTGGGGAAGGGGAAGCCGGTAAAGCTGTAAGAGACTAAGAAATAGCAAAACAGATTATAAAGAATGAAAAAATAGAACATATGTTTAAGAAAAACAACAAATCTGCAGAACGGATCAAGAGAAAATATAAAAATAGTTGGACTGCTTGAAAGTTGTGACCCAAAAAAAGAATCTTGACACAATAATGCAAGAAATAATCCAAGAAAATTGTCCTGGAGTGATAAATCATGAGGGGAAAGTAGAAATTGAAAAAAAATCCACTAATCACCACAAGGAGATCCTTTGTGAAAAACACAAAGGAACATTATTGCCAAATTTTAAACCCTCCAGATCAAAGAGAAAAATTTTCAAGAAACAAGAAAAAAGCAATTTAAATACGCTGGAGCTACAGTTAGAATTGTATAGAATTTATCAACAGCTACACAATAAAAGACTGCAGGTCCTAGAATGATATCTACCGGCAATCCAAAGAACTAGGCCTATGGCCAAAAATATCACATCCAGCAAAATTATCTATAAATTTAAATGAGAAAAATGGATATTCAACGAACATGCATATTTTCAGGACTTTTTATCAATCAAACCTGAAGGTAATAGAAAATTTAACATATAAGAGCCAGTATCAAAGATTAATTTCAAGGAACTCAACATGGACAAATTATTTGTTTTTTTACATGGCAAATATATAGCCTATGTTTAAGATTGACATCAACAATAGGGCAATTCAAAAGAAAGATTGGGGCAGAGTTACGATAAAGATACTAATTATGTCATACAAATGAGGTGCAGAGGAAGAATAGACGCAGAGGCATTAGAGGGGGGAGAGGACTTGTAGTTCTGAAAACCTGTTTGCATCGGGAATGGGTTAAATAGGCAACACTACATATATACTATGAAGGTTATAGCACCCTTTAAAATCTATAAAAAAATAAGGGAGGAGGGGCAGCTAGGTGGTGCAATGGATAGAGCACCAGCCCTGAAGTGCTGAGGACCTGAGTTCAAATCTGGTCTCAGACACTTAACACTTCCTAGCTGTGTGACCCTGGGCAAATCACTTAACTCCAATTGTGTCATCAAAAAAAAAAGGGGATGAGTGGGTGAGGAAGCAACGGATGAGGGAAGACAAGGGAGGGATTGCTGGGTGAGGGAAGGTTCAGTAATAAGAAGCCAAGTTATAGAGCAGAATTTAATTAAAGAGCCAATAGGGATAGGATGTGTATGTTTCTGGGGGGGGGCGTTTGTATGTGTATGCATCTACATATGTGTGTGTGTGTATATATATATATATGCATATATATATATATATCCTTTCTTAATAATACCTTGCTTTGAGGAAATGGGATGAAAGGGGACAAAAAAAGAATAAAAAAAGATGCACTCAGAGAATGAAAGAACAGTTTTCAAGGAAGTAAAGAAAAGATGGACAGTCATGAATATAATTTGTTCTGCTAATATATCTACTTTCTTGAACTGATATTTGTTGTTATATATTTGGAATCTTCCCTGATGTTCTTCTGGGCACACGATAAAGTTCTCTTTTGTTTCATTTTCGTTTATATTGCTTTTCTGTTTTTCTTTTTTCTTATTCTGTTTCTCTACATAAAATAAATTTGAAAAGAAAAGAAATATCACCATAATAAATAGTGTGAAATATTAAAAAAAATTAGTTTCTTATTGAGATTAAGGTCTGACTCATAGTTCTTTTGAATGTATTCATATTTTACTACATGTTTGGGAAAATTGTGGGAGAGCTGAAATTTATTTTAAATTCTTACCGTTTCTTGCTCTCAAAATCTCAAATAAAGAAACAACTCCAAATAGAAATGCGACCAGTTTTTGAAGTTATGCCCCATATTTAGCCCTGTTTAGGGTTTTTCATTACTGAATTTCTATTGCTGGTCTTTCTCTAGAGCTACTGAGTTTGGTGGCTGCTATTCTTTTCCTACTGCTCCCAGTCTCTGCCACAACCAAAACATGTCTGAAATTTTGGGGAACTGTTTGAACCAAATTCCATATCATTCTCCTTGAGGTTTTTTTTTTGTTTCCTAATAGTAGAAAATAGCTTGATCTTATTTTACTGCTGTCTTCTTTCTTATCAAGAGTTTTTTTTCTTGTCTTCGTATAATAAAATTAACTCACATCACCAGATCTGGAAGTCCTGTCTGTAGATACCTCATGGAGAACCCTTGTTGTTTGTTCCACCAACAAAACAACAACAATAATATTTTCTTATATCCCTATAGATATCATAGATGTAGGCCTTGAAGGGACCTTAGAGATTATCTTCATTTTATGGATGAGGAAACTGAGGTACTTGGAGGTTAAGTGATTTGCCTAAGCTTGCACAAATAATAGGTGGTAAGAGCTAACATTGAAACATAGATCCTGAAACTCCATGGTCATTTGCTTTTTCCTTTTCTCCCATATTCCTTTTTGCTGTATTTTCATATTTTTTCAGCTTGCTGATTGTCCTTTGCAGTATCCTCTGATTGTATATACCAGATTTTCTTAGATAGTCCTAATTTTAAGAAATTAGTCATGTCACAGGGATTACATCCTATTAAGGGAAATATACCATAGATAAATTTGCATAAAATCTTTACAAAATAAACACTAGGTTTCTTGTAGGGATGATAGGCTGAAGAAAGGCTTCACATAGAAAGGGGGGTATCTGATTTAGCCCTGAAGGAAACTTGGAAAATAATTCAGCAGTGGTGAGAAGTGAATATATTCCAGCCAGAGGGTCAGCCCACAGACTGGAGATAAAGTGTGTAGGAGCCAGGTTGTGAAGGGCTTTCAATGCCAATTAAGGAGTTTGGATTTGATCCTAGTTGTTATTAGGGAACTGCTGGAATTTGAGTAGGGGATTGACATGATTAGACTTACTCTTTAGGAAAATTATTTTGGTAACTGGGTGATGGATGGGAGAGGGATGAGACTTGAAACAGGGAGACCAGTTAGGAAGTTGTAGGAATACTTTAGGCAGATGAGTGCCTGGACTAGGGTGGTAACTGTGTGAGTAGAGAGGCAACAAACATGAAGGATATTGTGGAGGCTGGATCAGCAAGACTTGGTAACTGATTAGATAGTAAGATGAAAGAGAGGGAAGAGTCAGAGATAACAGATGTCAAGTTAATGAGTTTGGCTGACTGAAATGATATGTAGTGCCCTTGATAAAGGAAGTATGGAAGGGTTGCAGAATCCAGATGGGGAATCTAAAGAAGCTATGATTTATCCAGAATTTAATACCTTTAGGTAATCTTTCCTAGATAACATTCCTAGATATCATTTTAACAAAGGATCTCAGTGACTCAACCCAAAGAAGTGAGCATTAGTGGGACTATGAAAGTAAAGTCAAAAATCATTTATTATTAAGCATTCATTCTGTGCCAGTAATATAGTCTCTTCCACCAGGAAGCTTATAGTTTAATGGTAGAAGAAAACACATAAAAGGAAGACAAAAAGGGTAGGGAGGGAGTGGTGAGAGAAGGCATTTGAGTAGGGACATGCAAGCCCAGAGACAAGAGTGGAGCCTGTACAGGCATGAAGACATCACTGGCCTGGGTATTTTCCTTAAAATGGAGGGTCTGGGATGAGTCACTCAATTAGAAGCAAGAGTACTTTGGTGTGAATGGGCCAGGGATGGTATGATATAGAATGAGGAGGATTCTGTGGCGGCTGAGTAAGTTTGAACAGTTGGGGGAATCTAGAGGATAAAGACATGGCTGGCTTGGGTTTACAAAAAGGAATTTTGGGAGGAGGGGCATTGAGCCTCTCTGATTCTCCAAGTGCTTTATTTGTGATATTTAGTGACCTTCAGAATGAAATACAATTTTTACATTTAAAAAAGAGTTAGGAAAAAGCATATAATCTTGATGATTTAATTCATCTTAAACTTTTGAAGTGTTAACATTCTGGTTTGGTCTTTTGACTGTCATACTTAATGGCAATTTATTACCACTTCCTGTGTGGGTGATAAAATATTAAGTTGGTTGTGTGGATTAAATCAGCTTGTTAAAAGAGCAAAGAAGCATGTAGTCATACATATAACCTTCACAGTTGGATGAATTTACATGATGCAGCTGTTTGAAAGCTATAAGTGAACAAATTTGATTATGGGTGAAAAAGTTTTCTAGCAGATGCTACAACTTGTCAAGAATGACTTTTTTTTTAAATTTTATTTGCATAACATATGTGTGGGTAATTCTTCAACAATAACCCTTACATAGCTTTCTGTTACAAATTTTTCTCCCAACTCCCCACCCCTCCCCTAGATGGCAGGATATCCACTACATGTTAATTATGTTAAAATATTGGTAAATCGAATATAGGTATACATATTTCCAAACTTGTCATTGTTGTGCAAGAAAAATCTTGTCTACACAAACGGTATATCAGATAAAGGAAACAGAATGTAAGCAAACAACAATCAAGGAGTATGAGAATGTTATGTTGTGGTCCACATTTCACATCCCTCTCTCTGGGTGTATATGGCTTTCTTCAGTGAACAATTGGAGGTGGTTTGAAACATTTCATTGTTGAAGAGAGCCATGTCCATCAGAATTGATCGTCATATAGTACTGTTGTTGCCGTGTATAATGATCTCCTGGTTCTGCTCATTTCACTCAGCATCAGTTCATGTAAGTCTCTCCAGGCCTCTCTGAAATCATCTTGCTGGTCATTTCTTACAGAACAATAATATTCCATAGTATTCATATACCATAATTTATTCAGCCATTCTCCAGTTGATGGGCATCTTTTCAATTTCCAGTTTCTTGCCACTACAAAAAGGGCTGCCACAAACATTTTTGCACATGTGGGGCCCTTTCCCTCCTTTAAAATCTCTTTGGGATATAGGCCCAGTAGAAACACTGCTGGGTCAAAGGGTATGCACTGTTTGATAACTTTTTGAGCATAGCTCCAAATTGTTCTCCAGAATGGCTGTATCCGTTCACAGCTCCACCAACAATGCAACAGTGTCCCAGCCCTCCCACATTCCCTCCAACATTCATCATTAACTTTTCCTGTCATTTTAGCCAATCTGACAGGTGTGAAGTGGTATCTCAGGGTTGTCTTGATTTGCATTTCTCTGATCAATAGTGATTTGGAGCACCTTTTCATATGACTATAAATAGTTTTAATTTCATCCTCTGAAAATTGTCTGTTCATATCCTTTGACCATTTATTGATTGGAGAATGGCTTGAATTTTTATAAATATGAGACAATTCTCTATATATTTTAGAGATGAGACCTTTATCAGAACCCTTAAATGTAAAGATGACTTCCCAATTTATTGCTTCCCTCCTAATCTTGTCTGTATTGATTTTGTTTGTACAAAAACTTTTTAACTTAATATAGTCAAAGTTATCTATCTGGTTTTCAATTAAGAGTTCTAGTTCTTCTTTGGACATAAATTTATTCCATCTCCATAGGTCTGAGAGGTAAACTATATTACATTCCTCTAATTTACTTATAGTATCACTCTTTATATCACGAATGACTTTTTAAAAAAGTATATTATCAGGATAAAAGGACACAGAAATTTTTAAATTATATTTCTAATAAAAATGAGCATACCATTTCTGTGAAGAATATCTAATCGTTTTAAATCTGTGCAAGATACAATTATAATCTTATGCTATAGTTGAGATTTTATTCATGTTAAGTTTTTATTTGATGATTTGCTATGATAAAAGCCTATCTTTTTCCCCCCTTTTTATAATAGTTTTTTATTTTTCAAAATACATACATAGAAAGTTTTCAGCATTCACCCTTACAAAAATCTTCCCTCTTCCCTTACACAACAAGTAATCCAGTATAGGTTAGGCATGTGCAATTCTTCTAAACATATTTCCACATTTATCATGCTGCACAAGAAAAATCAGAGCAAAATGAGAAAAAAATGAGAAAAAAGCAAGTAAACAACCACAAAAGTGAAAATACTGTGTTGTGATCTACATTCAGTCTCCATAGTCCTCTCTCTGGATGCAGATCACTGTCTCTTGGAATTGGCCTGAATTACCTCATTGTTGAAAAAAGCAAAGTCAATCATAGTTGATCTCTTGCTGTGTACAATGGTCTCTTGGTTCTACTCATTTCACTTAGCATCAGTTCATATAAATCTCTCCAGACCTTTCTGAAATCATTTTGCTAATCATTTCTTATAAAACAACAATATTCTGTAACATTCACATACCATAACTTATTCAACCATTCCCCAGCTGAGGGGCATCCACTCAGTTTCCAGTTCCTTGTTACTATAAACATTTTTGCACATGTAGGTCCTTTTCCCTTTTTTATGATCTCTTTGGGATACAGATCCAGTAGGGACACTGCTGGATCAAAGAGTTTGCACAGTTTGATAGCACTTTGGACATATTCCAAATTGCTCTCCAGAATGATTGGATCAGTTCACAGTTCCACCAACAATGTATTAGTGTCCCAGTTTTTCTACATCCCCTCCAACATTTGTCATTATCTTTTCCTGTCATCTTAGTCTGAGAGATGTGAAGTAATACCTCAGAGTTGTCTTAATTTGCATTTCTCTAATCAATAGATTCTGTAATCAGTAATTTTATATGGCTAGAAATGGCTTTCATTTCTTTATCTGAAAATTGTCTGTTCATATCCTTTGACCATTTATCAATTGGAGAATGGCTTATATTCTTATAAATTTGAGTCAATTCTCTATATATTTTAGAAATGAAAGCCTATTGTTTTCTAACTGTTTAAACCTTTAATGCTATTTGTTTATAAATCATAGGATCACAATTTTGGAAAAACCAAAACCACAGCTGATCTAAAGGAAAAGAGGAAAGATTTAATGGGTTTCTATCCTTAGAAATTGTACCATATCATTTGTAAAGATCTACATGAAAAAAAAGCTATAAAAGATATCATCAAGATACCTACAAAAGGATGGAGGCTGATTATATAGGGCTAATAAGAGATAATAGAGGGACAGCCTGATTGCTGCACAAATATTGACAGAGTATTAAAAAGGAAGGCCTCTTTGGTGCACTGTGTAGACCCTTTTTGGAGAATTAGGAAAAGCATGAATAAGAATGACACAGGATGAGAGATTGTGGAGGAACTGCAGCCTGCACTGATAATAAAAGTATTAAACACATTGTTGATAGCAAAGATCCATCATATCATTACATAAGTATTAGCTGTTAACTCAGGTGCTTCTCAGATATATATAGGAAATACTTTCTTAGTATGTATGATTGTTGGCATGATTTCTTATGCATGTGGGCCTTTTTCAAGACTGATTTCTTGTCTTTTATATATGTCATTAGGTATATCCCATTAGATATCATTAGAACATTGGATCTATGATTAGATTATGCCATCATTAGATATATGCCATCACATGTGAGAGGAATGTCAGGAGGAGTTACTTTTTTCTTCCCAATGTAGTTCTCCCTGTTTGTAATTCTTTGCCTGCATGATAGGGAAAAACTCTAGTAGCCTTTTAGCAACATTTACACTGGTCTCATAGTCATTGATAATAGGGACTAGATATTCCAGTTATTGGCTAATTTCTTATATGTCTAAAGGTTAGAATGAGTAAGGATATCAGATGAGAAAATTTCCATTGCTATAGGTTCTTGGACATGTTCTTCTGGAATTCATCACCTCTAACTGCAAAATTTTCTTTAAGGATATCTTAGGTATCATTATGCAGCTTTAAGGTCTTAAAGTAGGATAGGGAAATTGGACTAAATAATTTATAAATTTATAAAATTTTATAAATTATATATAACATCTTTATATTATGAAATATATATCTTTATAAATATATACAATTTATAGAAATATTTTATAAAAATAATTTTGCTTACAAAGCAAAGTTTGGAAAACTATTTTAATGAGAACTTTTGTTTAAAAAGCTGAAATTTTTTATATCGCTAAACTAAGTTCTATAACACTCAGGTTATTAAACTGTGGGTTTAATATGTATCTCATAACTGAATAGAATGGTTGCAAAATTATGATGTAACATCACTAAATGTTTGATTTATATAAGTTTTTTATATACCTATATACATGGAATCAAAATTTCATGGGCACAAAGGAATCATAAGTAGAAAAAATTTAATAATAAATATTGCTAGGACATTTTCTCTTTAAATATACTTAGAATAACGATTTAAAAAATTAACCTTTATTGTTTTCAGTTAATAAGCACTTTCCTTCTTTATTCCTTCTTTCCTCTTTACTGTGAGTAGGAAAGGGAAGGGGAATAAAAAACCCTCGTAAACAATTTGCATTGTCAAAGAAATCTATTTTTAAGGTATCCTTGAATAATCATGAAAATGGAATAACTTGTAAGAAAGTATTTCTCCTCTACCTTCTTATTCCATAAGGTTTTTAAGGAGACAGTATGATGTAATGGAAAAAAAACCCAATAGATTTGGATGCAAAGAATCTGGCATCAAATATTAGTTTGCTTAATTACTGCTTGTGTTGGCCATGGGCAAGTCATTTAATATTTCCTTATCTGTAAAATGAGGTAGCTGGATTAGATAATTTATAAGATCTCTTCTAATGCTAATTCTGTGATCATGTTCCTTTATCTTGGATTTTAGTTTCTAAGATTTCAGTGGATGGTTTTCAATGGAAAAGTCATTTCAACAAATGTATATAGTGCATGCTAAGTGCCATTCTGTACTTACTGGAACTAATCTGGTGGCTTATTTATTTATTTCCTATTTCAGACAACAGGAAGTAGGACATAAATGAAAGTGATAATAGTAGTAGTAATAAACATTTATATAGTGCTTTGAGTTTTACAGATATCATATTTTATTCTCACAACAACTTTAGCACCTTAATGTTATTCTTATCTCCATTTTATAGAGGAGAAAAAACTGAAGCAGGTAACAGTTAAGTGATTTAACCAGAGTCATGTAGCTATTAAGGATCTGAGGTAGGATTTAAAACTAGTCTTTTTTTTTTTTATCTCCCAAGTCCTATTGTGCCATGAAACTACAACACTTATTATAAATTTAAATTTTGATGCCTTTTGGTACCCTAAATACTATGACTGGAGGAAGAATGGAGAGGGGAATGTTGATATTGGTGTATTTGTTAGACAGAGTGGTTATTCTTACTAAAAGGCTTTGTAGTCAATTGTCAATTCAGAAATCCTTCCCCTTTTTATTCTTTCTCCACTCACCCTACACTATTAGAAAAGATAATTCCTTCCTCCATTCTTTCATATTGCTGTGTTTGACACCCCCCCTTTTTGACGTTTAAATTTTTTTAGTATTTTATTTCATTTTTCACCAGATGTATGTAAAGACAATTTTAAACATTTGTTTTTAAAACTTTGTGTTTAAGATTCTCTTTATTCTTCCCTCCCAAGCAATTCCATATAGGTTATACATGTGTAGTCATGTAAAACATTTTCGAAATAGTGATGTTGTGAAAGAAAATGTAATTTCACCCCCACCAAAAAAAAGAAACTTCAAGAAAAGCAAAATAGGAAAAAAAAGTATGCTCTACCCTGTATTCAGACACCATTAGTTCTTTCTTTGGAGATGGTAGCATTTTTCATCATAGGTCCTTTGGACTTGTCCTAGATTGTTGGATTGCTGATAATACCTGCCATTCACATCCTTTAATGTTGTCATATTATATTGCTGTTATTTTGTACACAGTACATTTCACTTTGCATCAACTCATGAAATTCTTTCCAGGTTTTTCTGAAAGCATTCTACTCATCATTTCTTATAGCACAATAGTATTCCATCATAATCACAGTATTATTCACCATAACCACAATTTATTTAGCCATTCCCTAGTTGAGGGGATCCCCTCAATTTCCAAGTCTTTGCCAAAAGAAAAGAACTTCTATAAATATTTTTGTACCTCTAGGTCTTTTTCCTTTTTTAAAAAAATCTCTTTTGGGATATAGACACTAGTGGTATTGCTGATGGGAAAGCTCTGTTTTTTTTCATCAAGAATATCTGAAAGTCCTCCATTTCGTTAAATATTTACTTTTTCCTCCTGAAGGATTTTACTCAGTTTTGCTGGGTAGGTGATTCTTGATTGTAATCCTTGCTCCTTTGCTCTCTAGAATACCAAGCTCTCTGATCCTTTATTGTAGTAGCTACTAAATCTTCTAAATCTTGTATTATCCTGACTGACTCCATGATACATGAATTGTTTGTTTCTGGCTGCTTGTAATAGTGAATTTTTGTTTTGGGATCTCCTTCAGGAGTTGATCAGTGGATTCCTTTCATTTCCATTTCTCTTTTAACCTTTGGTTCTAGAATATCAGGGCAGTTTCCCTTGCTAATTTCTTGAAAGACAATATTTAGCCTTTTTTAAATTAAGGCTTTCAGGTACTGCAGTAATTTTTTATATTATTTCTCCTGGATCCATTTTTCAAGGAAATTGTTTTTCCACTGAGATGCTATATTATCTTCTATTTTTTGTTTTGTTTTATTGTCTCTTTATAGCTCATAAAATCATTAACTTATATTTGCTCAACTCTAATTTTTAAGGAATTATTTTTAGTGAGGTTTTATACCTCATTTTCTATTTGTCCAAATCTGCTTTTAAAGGAGTTTTTTCCTTCAGTGGATTTTTTCCCCTCAGAGGCCAATTCTACTCTCCAAGTAATTTTTTTCTTTAGTGAATTTTAATACCTCTCTTTCCATTTGTTCAAATTCTGCTTTTTTTCCTAGAGGCTCATTTGCCTCTCATTTGATTATATGACTTGCCTAGGGTCACACAGCTAGGAAGTGTTAAGTGTCTGAAACCAGATTTGAACTCAGGTCCTCCTGACTTCAGGACTGGTGCTCTATCCAGTGCACCACCTAGGTGCCCCCAAATTCTCCTTTTTAAGGCATTTTTCTCATCATTGGTTTTTTATACCTACTTCATCATTTGACTTAGTCTGTGTTTTAAGGTATTGTTTTCTTCAGTATTTTTTTTTTGTGTGTCTCCTTGACTAAGCTGTTGATTTTCTTGCATCACTCTCCTTTCTCTTCCAAATTTTTTCTATTTCTCTCACTTGATTTTCAAGATCCTTTTTGAGCTCTTCCTTCCCCTAAGACCAATTCATATTTTTCTTGGAAGCTTTGGATGTAGGAGCTTTGACTTTCTCTTCTGAGTGTGTTTTGCTTTCTCCTGTTACTGTAGTGACTTCTGTGGTCAGAATCTTTTTCTGTTGTTTGCTCATGTTCTCTGCCTATTTCTTGTCTTTTAATTCTTTGTTAAAAGTAGGGCTCTGTTTTTGTGGTGGAGGATGCACTATCCCAAGCTTTGTGGTTTTTGTGCAGCTGCTTTCAGAGATCCTCCCCAGTACCTGGAAGTTTTTAGTTCTTCCAAGGTGGGGTAATCTGAGGGAGAGGTAAGTCCATTATTCTCCTGGCCCATACTCTGGTGAGAAGAATTCCCACTTCACTGTGGCTGCAAACTCTGCTGTGCTAGAGCTCCTCTTCCTCTTTTTTTTTTATTAAAGCTTTTTATTTGCAAAACATATGTATGGGTAATTCTTCAACATTAACCTTTACAAAGCTTTCTGTAACAAGTTTTTTCCCCCTACTCCCCATTCCTCCCCTATATGGCAGGAAATTTACTATATGTTAATTATGTTAAAATACTTGACAAATCGAATATATGCATACATATTTCCACACTTATCATTGTTGTACAAGAAAAATTGTATGTATAAGAAAAAAAATCAGAGAAAGGAAACACAATGCAAGCAAACATCAATAGAGAACATGAAAATGTTATGTTGTGGTCCACATTTCACATCCCTCTCTCTGGGTGTATATGGCTTTCTTCCCTGAACAATTGGAAGTGGTTTGAGACAGTTCTTTGTTGAAGAGAGCCATGTCCATCAGAGTTGATCATCATGTAATATTGTTGTTGCTGTGTATAATGATCTCCTGGTTCTGCTCATTTCCCTCAGCATCAGTTCATGCAAGTCCCTCCAGGCCTCTCTGAAATCGTCCTGCTGGTCGTTTCTTACAGAGCAATAATATTCCATAACATTCATATACCATAATTTATTCAGCCACTCTCCAATTGATGGGCATCCATTCAGTTTCCAATTTCTAGCCACTACAAAAAGGGCTGCCACAAACATTCTTGCACATGTGGGGCCCTTTCCCTCCTCTAAGATCTCTTTGGGATATAGGCCCAATAGAAACGCTGCTGGATCAAAAGGTATGCACAGTTTCATAACTTTTTGGGCATAGTTCTAGATTGCTCTCCAGAATGGTTGGGTCTGTTCACAGTTCCACCAACAATGTATCAGTGTCCCAGTTTTCCCACATCCTTGCCAACATTCGTCTTTATCATTTCCTGTTATTTTGGCCAATCTGAAAGGTGTGTAGTGGTACCTCAGAGTTGTCTTAATTTGCATTATTCTGATCAATAGTGATTTGGGAGCTCCTCCTCTTCTTGAGGGCTGCCAACCAAGACCAGGACCAGGATTTGAGTATTGGTGAAGGAACAGAGTCCAGCCTCAGAGCTAGCAAAGAGACTCCTGTAATCTCCTGATAGTTGTTTGTTCTGTGTGCTGAGAAATCTCAAAGCAGCCCCTGCTGCCACTGCTGATCGAGTCCTTGGCCTGTACTAGGTCTGGGGCTGTGCTCTGAGGCCTGTGCTGACTGTGCTCCACCCTCTCCCAGGACCTTTCTTCCTGACCTTAGCGATTGCATTGATTTCATCACTTCTGTTTTAATGCAATTTTAGCTTAGTGTTTCTTGGCTAATTTATTCAATGTTTAGTCTTTTGTAGTCAACTCTGGCTGCTTTCTATAGAGAAAAGAATGATAGATTTAGAGGCCAGAAATGTGCCTTGGAATCCTGGCACTTTAACATCCAAGTTCTCTGACGAGGCAAATTAGGCCTCTGTAGGCCTATCTTTTTTTATTTTTTCTTAAAAAAAGGGCTTAACAACACTTGGATTTTCTACCTTCTGTGATTTTAGGAAGAGTGCTTTTGGTAGGATTTCATTCAGTGAATGTGATTCTCTTGATAACTGAGAGCAGAATGTAGAAATAATTTACTCCATTTCTTATCTCTCTGTATACTTAGGAATTCTAAATTCTACCTCTTGCTTTTTTCTGCCTTTCCATACATACATATTATATATAAAATGCTTTTAGCAGTGGTTTTTAAAATCATTTTATTAAAGGAATGGGCTGCAGAAAGTAAAATCTAAATATATACACACAGATAAAATATATGGCATTATATATTCTTTTGAAATAGGGCCTTAGATTAGTTTGTTCTTTCAATTTATAATTATTATATGAAAGGATTTGAAAAATCATGTGTAGGAGTATTTTTTTACAATAGGATAATCTTTCCATAAATGGCTAGATTTCAGAAGACTGATTTAGACAGTAAAAATGTTCTTTCTAGGTGAAAGAAGGCTGAGCATCAAAGTACTAAGCTTAGTATTTCGTTGAAATAAATTTTGGTGCAAAACCAAAATTAACATGATTTGGCAATTTATGCATTACTTTTTGGTGTTAATAGGATTTCCATTTTGCTGTTCTGTATAATGATTACCTTAAAATAGGAGCAAATTTACTGTCCTTATCAAATAAATGCTAGAAACTTTGGAAGACACATTGATAGTTTTAAGAACGTAAACTATATTAATTTGTATGTCCCACTAATTATTACTAGAAAGAGGGTTTCTTATGGAGTAGTATTCTGAATTTTTTCTCTCCTGAAGAACTTCTAATATCAATCAATATGTTTCATTTCATAGTTTTAAGAAGGTAAACTATATTAATTTGTTTATCCTGCTAATTATTACTAGAAAGAGGGTTTCTTGAGTACTATTCTGAATTTTTTCTCTCCTGAACTCCTAATATCAATCAATATGTTTCTTTGCAAACTGAGACGACTATTTTTATAGTTATAATCAACACATATATAATTTTAGTGGTAGCCTATTAGTTACCTACAAATGTCAAAGTCCTTTATGATTTATTTACTAGTTTAAAATTAGCTATGTAAACAGTTTCTGAAATTTAAGCACTTGACCTCTGACCTACTAATAATAACTACTGTAAACTTCACCCTACTCTTCCCCAACATTCCCATGGCTGCCATGTGGAATATTTGAAGCTTTTAGAGAAACTCTGGCTACAGAAGTAGAGAAAGGAAAGAAACCATGAAAAATGAGAGTAATTGAGGAGTGTTGATTTCAAAGTCTTGTTAAAATACTGGTAAATTTGCAATCTTATTTACAAATGCCAAATACTGACATTGGCCAAGACTCTGATTAGTGGTCATCGATGATTAGTCAGCTGTTAACAATTAGCTATTTGCTAGCTATTATTGATAATTAGTTAAAGTAGATGATAAATTTGTATAGTTTTGCCCAAATGGTTGTTTCTGGTACTTAGTTATTTGGAATCAAATGAATAGGCCTGTTTC
Organism: Myrmecobius fasciatus; assembly: GCA_023553655.1. Lineage (NCBI taxonomy): Eukaryota > Metazoa > Chordata > Mammalia > Dasyuromorphia > Myrmecobiidae > Myrmecobius > Myrmecobius fasciatus. The sequence goes on from JAJPUD010000443.1 coordinate 434,416, forward strand.
ACAGAATATGTAATACTATATTTGAACAATTTCTTTTTTAACCTTTCCATAGCTGTTTCTTAATCTTTACTTTTATGGTACATGATCAGATCTCTTTATTTTCTTATTTGAAAATCAATTGTATCTATATATGAATTCATTTGAAAGACTGCTGCTCATTGGGAAATGATACACAGCAATTTTTTCAATCAATTTCCTTTTCCCTTCATGGAAACAAGAATTTCAGAGGTGTATAAAATACATTGGTATGTGGAGGGAAAGGGGCTTTATTGTTCTGACCTACAAAAATGAACTGGGTGGGTGACTCTGTGTAATAGCTTGTTTTGTTGTTCTTCTCTGTCCTTGTCCCTGTCTGTATCCCTTTCCTCTATCATCCTCTCCCTCTCCCCTTTTGCTTATTTTTGGAAGAAGAAACTGAAATAAAAAGTCTTGCTTTGGAGAAATTATAAGGCAAATGGAACAGCCCTATTAACAACATTTTCTTGAAGGTATTGGTGGTAGTAGCAATAATACATGGACCAACCAGGTACTGTATTGAGTTGAAGTCCCAGTCTTAGAAGTACATGAACAACCTAATATGCCATGTAAATAAGGAAGAAAGTCAGCCAGTAAAAATAGAGGTAACACATAAATAAATAGACTGTTAAGGAGCTGGGACATATACCAAGGCTACTATTTCCATTTCTGATTGGTGACTTTCACAAACTTGGAACTGTGCTTACATCTATTGTTTGTGAGTTCATCATTCCTAATAATTCACAGAAGCCTGTACAAGTAAACTGTGAAAGGGTGTTTTATATGAAAAAGTGTTTTTGTGTCACATGCAGTTTATTATTTGAGATATTAATTATATGCTATATTAGTAGGATAGGCCCCAATTTTGATTAATTTCAATCTATTTTAATCTTACAAATCTTTTATCCCCAAGGGAGTGATGAATTTCATTTTTATGCAAGTCATTTTACTCACTTGACAGTTAAACACTCATATCTTATTAAATTCCTTCTTAAATAAAGAGAAATGGTTAAATAAAATTGATACTGCCATCTTGTATGATAACACAAATAGAATTCTACTTCCAAAGTCCCCCCTTTCTCCTTTCTCTTAACAATACTTCTGATTCTGCTCACTTAATTTAATATAAATTCATATAGATCTGCCCACATTTCTTTGAATTTATTATATTTCTTATTTTTTACAGCACAGTAACTAACATTCTAATGGAATATTGATAAATCAGTTTGTTCAGCCATTCCCCACACCCCCAATCCATGGGCACTCCCATTATTTCTAATTTTGTTTTTGGTGCTGCTATGAGTATTTTGGTACACATGGTACCATTTTCCCTCTGTCTTTTACTTCTTTGGGATACATATCCAGAAGTGGAATCTCTGGATCAAGATAAGTGGATTCAGTTACTTTTCTTTAATAATTAAAAATTATTTTTCTGGAATTGCTGGTCCAATTCACAGTTTCACTCTATTTTATCATGCTTGTAAATTTCCTGTTAACCCTTCTCATTGAGATTTTCTTATTAATTATATTGTGAAAAAAAAACAGACAAAAAAAATCAAACAACTCAATGAAGACAAAGTAAAAAAAAAAAAAAAGGTATGTTTTGACCTGTATTCAGACAGCAGCAGTTCTGTCACTGGGGATAGATAGCATTTTTCATCATACATCCTTCAGAGTTGTCTTAGATCACTGTATTTCTGAGAATAGTGAAGTCATTCACAGCCAATCATCATATCATATTGCTATTACTATGTACAATATTCTCCTAGTTCTATTAATTTCACTTTGCATCTGTTTGTGTAAGTCTTTCCAGTTAGGAGTATATGTTTGTTTGTATAATTCTATTTTGGATGTACCCTCTGCTAATAGATGTGTGCCAGTGTTCTCTGAGTCATTACTCTTCCCATTTGAGGGCAGATACCATGGTTTTACTAATCTCTGTCTCTTTCTCATAACTTAGCACAGTGCTTTTGTAATAGTATTTCAGTACTTTGGTAAACTGTGGTCTCTTAGACTATAATTTTTTCATTCCTCATTCTTAGGATAATAGGGTTAAAATCTTAAAGGTTACCTAATCTTTCCCATTTTATGCATCTGGGGAAATGAGTTCTAAACAGTTGCAGGGACTTGTCTAAGGTTACAGAGATCATAAGTAGCAGAAGTGGGTTGGAATCCAAGGCCTCTGACCCCAAAGTTGACACTTTTCTGTGCCATGTTGTTTTCTTGCAATTACTCCAAAGTGATTTTGCCTATCCTCTGATTAAATTTTGTGGATCCCAGGCAGTACTCAGTCTGTCTCTGTTGTATCATATATCATTCTATGACCAACTATGTCCTTTTTTCTCTTGGATCCTTAATAATTTTAAATATTTTTTGTTAATAAATCTTTGTAGGACATATTCTATTCCAGTAGTGTAAAACGCAAATAGAAACTAGTAACAGTCACACCCTCTGTAAAGACTTAGAAAATCACAAATTAAAATTATCTGTGTTCTGGGGGCAGCTAGGGATGGCGCATAGGATAGAGGACCAGCCATGAAGTCAGGAGGACCTGAGTTCAAATTTGGTCTAAAACATTTAACACTTCCTAGCTGTGGGACCCTGGGCAAGTCACTTAACCCCAATTGCCTCAGAAAAAAAATTATCTGTGTTCTAATATATTTTATTCATTTAGTTAATTATTTCCCAATTACACTTTTATTTTGTTTGGTCAGTACATATTTGATACCCCTACTTTAGTGTACTTAAGTATGCCATATATTTTTTTGTTGCCTTTTGGGCAACCTGCAGTTTTAATTCTTTTGAAATTGGCTTATATGTTCCCACAGCCATATATTCTTATTACATATTTATTAAATACGAATGCTAAAAATTATGACTTTTATACCAGCAAGCAACTTGGCATTGTTAAAAATGAACTTAAAATTTCTGAAATATGATCCAATCTGGGCCTTCTTTTCTAATTAGTTCTGATTCCCTCTCATTCATCATCAATAATGCTCCTCTTAAGATTCTCTTTGTCTCTCTGTCTTTGTCTTCTATCTTTCTCAGTCTCTCCTATTTTTCTTTATGTCTCAATCTATTTTCCATTTGCTCTCTTCCATTCCTTTCTCCCCTGGAATAACTCTCTGGGCTTTTGTGTGTGTGTGTGTGTGTGTGTGTGTGTGTGTGTGTGTGTGTGTGTAGCAATTGGTATTGATTTGCCCACTGTCACATAGGTAGGAAGTGATAAATGCTGAAGGCCAGATTTGAACTCAGGTCCTCCTGACTTCAGGGTCAGTGCTCTATCTACTTTGTTTTTCTCTTTAGACCTCCTAGGCTGATCCTTTGTACATAATAAGTACTTACATTTTTTTCTTTTGTTTTTCTGAATTATTTTTGTAGAATCATAATAGTAAAAACAGGGTTTTAATCTTCATAGATTACCATGTAGGTATGTATATATGCTCATCCACACACACACACACACACACACATATTTATATACAACCTGTGTATCTCTCTACTTTGCATCTAATTTCATTGAAATTCTGGTCTACAAATGAACATTTGTGTTGTTATGTAAGATTTCAAAGAAAAAAATTGTAGAACTGTGTAGGGATTAGTATTATGGATGCATGAATAACCAAATTCCAATAGTTGTGCTCAATATAGATGGTTCTTTATTTTTATATAATAGCTGTCATTAATATCTGACACTGAATATTTATATATGTGATCTTATTTAATTCTTACAGTAATCAAGAGATGTAATAAAATAGATTCTTTTGCCATAATGTAGACTTGTGGCATGCTTTATGTCTTACATGATTCTAGGTTCGCTTGCTTTGCTATAGGACCCAGCCTTTTATGTTTGATTTCTATTTTGTCTTTGTCTACTTTGGGCATTTAACAAGGGTTTTCTGAAAGTGGTCTTTGGCTGTGGAGTGGGCTGAATCATTATAGGAGGGGGTGTAGATCAGAAGGGATAGGAAGCAGGATAAGTATAGAGCCCTTTGCTGAGTATAGAGCCCTTTGCTGTGGGTAGTAGTAAGGGTCTGGGCTGCGGAACACTGGACTGGTCAGAGCCTAGAATCTCAGACTCAGTTTGTGCCATTATTAACTAAGTTATTTAGAAGTCCCAGGTGGGAAAAATAATACTTTAACTATCTATCTCTCCAAAGTTATTTCAGTAACCTTGAAGCACTATTGAAAAATCTAAGTTATTGTGATCTCTTTGAATACTTTTTGTCTACAATGTACAGCTGCCTCTTCTGGACAGTGGGATACTTTTTTTTTTGTATAGGCTAGGTGTTAATTAAGCTTTATCAAATGTAGAGCCCTTTGTGAACTTGAAACTGCTCTCTCCTCAGGAAACTGCCTTATTAATACTGATAATTAGATGTTGCACTGAGGTTAACATTTTCTTACTCTATGGCCCTGCAGCTTGTTGGGAGATGTACTGCTTTTCCTGACTTTTCAGAAGATTCCTCTTTTATTTAAGTATGTTTACTTTTTAAAAGGATAAATATGGAATTTTCTCTATGGGAAGCTCTTGTGTTGTCCCGATTTCAATGAATTTTTTAGAATCAAACCCGTCAGTATTTGTTATTTTAATTATTGGTTGAGCTTAGGGATGGAATTTCATTAAAAAATGAAGTGCTATAAGAAGCAATTTAAACTATGAGAACTATAAAGTATCCTTAGTTATATTATCTAATGATGACTATGTCGACTTAGATTTTACTAAAATCTTTTAGATTATGTAACTTGCTGGTGATGTGGTAATTAATGCCTTTATACTGAGACCTCACCAGCAGAACAGAATTATATTTTCAGATTGAAACAGGGTTTGTGTAATTCATTCCTTGGCTCTGCTATAACGTGTTTTCTTGCTATCTAGATTGAAATATGACATTTTATTTAAATATTGACTCAAAATCACCTGGAAAGTATTTTATAAAAATCATTTTAGTGATACTTGTATAGATTACAGAGACTACCTTTAGGTACACAAAAGCCTTATTTTTTGGTTATCTTGTGATTTTCTGTCTTATCATTTCTGATTATTTTTGAAACTCAAAGAATTTTTATTATTTTATCAAAGTTCACATTCTTCTGATACCTTAATAAATTTCAAAGCAAAGTACTTAACTAAGGCTTCTCTCTTCTGTACAATAATGACATTTTTGTAGTGTTTCACAGTTAACAGACTGATATCTTATTAAATATTTTTGAAGTTATTAAATATGATTTGATAGACCATAACTCTTTGAGGGTAGGGACTTTCTTTTTTGTTACTATCTGAAATGCTTAGCACATTGCCTGGCACATTGTGTAGGCCCTAACAATACTTGCTGATTAATTTTCAAAACAATTCTGTTAGACAATTTCAGATTCTAGGGTTTTTGGTTTTTGGTTGTTAGTTTTTTTTTTTCTCCTTGATGATGGTCAGGCTCAGAGAGTAGTTAAGAACTTTTCAAATTGCAAAGGTAGTACAAATGGAGTGGGGCTTGTCCTTGGGTCTTCTGATTTCAAATCCAGGATCCATTTTACAATGCTGTAGATCCTGAAAATACCCAGATATTTTATATTCATTTACCTTAGTTCCCTTTTCTAGCTTTCTTTAAAAATTTTGTTTTTATTCACAGATTTGGCAGGCAAGCAGCCACATTTTTAATGATATAATGTATCTTGATATCACTAAATTCATATCTCATAGATATAGATGCAGAACTATGGCTTAATAGTTTTGCTATTGATATTTATTTTTCTTCCTATATAGCAATCCATATGTAGAAGAAATTGAGAACTTATGATTAGGAATCTTCAATGCCTTGTTGTCCAAAGGATAAAATATACTTCTTTGTAAAAATATACTTCATTTAGAGTCCTTCACAATTTTGTTAACCTATTTTCCTGGCCCTGCTTCATTTTTAACCTTCCATTATAAGATATTATAAGATATCACCTGAGATCTCCTCTTGAGACATTCTTTGGGTCAGTATCTACTGAAAACTATAACTCAGGAATCTCAATAGATTTATTTACGTTTGCCATTCAGAGGAAACTTTTCAAAGTAAGATTATCAAATGGCATAAATAAAATAATAAGAAATGATCCTTCCATGCACATGTAGAATGTCCCTTCTTACAGGTTTATCACATTCCTTGTTAGATGGAAGGCACATGCAAGGAGAACCAGTAGCTCTAGAACAGTATAATGGCAATATTCCTATGTAGGGACTTCTATGGGTAGGACATCTTACACTCTCTACATTTCAGAGTTTCTGGAGACCTTTGGATATGTAGTGATGATTTCTGCTACCATATGCTGGGCCTTAACCATTTAGTCCTTTCAGGGCCACCTGTTACTCTTTCTGCTAATCAATTAGCAAATACTTGCTGAGTACCTACTTTGTGACAGCTATTATATTAGTTGTTGGGGCTTTAAGCACAACAAATGAAACAATCTCTACCTTCTAAGGAGGGAGATAGGATGTATGTGTGAGTGCACACACACACTTCACACTAGGGAAAAGGATGACTTTGACCTTTAAGGCATGATGAAAAAAATCTGACAGTAATGTATCTGAGCAGATCCTGTGCCAGAGGAGGCTTGCTCCAGTGTGGAGCCAGCAGAGGGATGGGACACCAAGGTGCTGTGTCCTGCTTAATAAGTATTGCATTTTGTGGCCTAATCACACAAGTAAAGCTCCATTGTTTTATGTTTATTGTTTTATGTTTACTATTTCATTAAACTTTATATTACTAATATAAGTAAAGGGTATCCTAGAGCTGGTGGGGAAAGATTTACTTGCCATAGTTGTTTTGCAAGTTCATGAAGATGAATGCATTTTTATATTATCTTAGAAACCATAAGTATAGATTAGAGATTGACTTCTGGATGGTTAATTTTCTCCTTCTTATAGTCATAGGCTGGGAAGGATGAAATAGTAGTGATTTTTTTCAATAATCCTTTTGTCATCTGTGTAACAAAATACTTTTAATCTAAGAGGGGAGGCTGAATCAGATAGAAAGAATATTTGCAAGTGTGTGATGTGTCTGAATAAAATATTGAAGGCTCAATTTGCTCAAAATGAAAAAATATTTTCTTTGTGCATAAACATTAAGTACTCTAGAAGTGCAGGAGAGATAACATGTTTCTGAGTATTTTGTAACATTCTTAATATTGGAAATGTCTATCGGTCTTGTAGCTTTATGTTCCTTGCTTTATCACATTTTTGCAGGATTCAACTTTCATTCTCTTGTAATTTTTCCAAGGACATCATTGCATATTTTAATTTTGTTCATGCAATTTGATCCTCTGATACCAGCTATTAGGACAAATATAAGTTAGGCATTCATATAATGAAATGATTACTTAAGCTTCTTGTTAATAACTAATTTTAGAATTTGTGGTTGGATTGATCTCATGGAGTTTGTGCTGAATAATATGGTACCTAGTGGATGTCTCAGTGTCTTATGTGGAAAATGTGTGAGCCTTATGGAGATTAAAATGCCATTAAGACAAATTCTGATTCTTTCATTTCCCTAAGTTGCTAATTTTTACTACTGAACTTGGTTAACTGTCTTTAACTGTCAGTTAATTTTTTGTTGGTCTTTTAGCTTAAAATATCATTCGTATTTCAAATTCCTTATAGTGGAATTTCTATAGTTTAGGGAGTAAAGCTCCCCCTAGTGCTTGCTGGATAAAATGTGTATTTCTCTCCCTCCTTGTCTCCATTCTTTCTTCTCTCCATCCCCCCCCCCTTTATCTCCCTTTCCCCTCCCCGTCTCTCTGTCTCTGTTTCTCTTTCTGATTCTCTCTCTCTTTCACACACACACACACACACACACACACACACACACACACACACACAC
>JAJPUD010000443.1:454196-464491 GCA_023553655.1 Myrmecobius fasciatus
AATGGGTGTTGGATTTTATCAAATGCTTTTTCTGCATCTATGGAGATAATCATATGGTTTTTGTTAGTTTGGTTATTAATATAATTGATTATGCTGATAGTTTTCCTGATAATGAACCAGCCCTGCATTCCTGGTATAAATCCTACTTGGTCAAGATGTATTATCCTGGAAATAACTTTCTGTAATCTTTTTGCTAAAATCTTATTTAAAATTTTTGCATCAGTATTCATTAGGGAAATGGGTCTATAGTTTTCTTTCTCTGTTTTCACCCTATCTGGTTTAGCTATCAGCACCATATCTCTATCATAGAAGGAATTTGGTAGTATACCTTCTGTCCCTATTTTTTTAAATAGTTTGTATAGTATTGGAATTAATTGTTCTTTGAATGTTTGGTAGAATTCACATGTAAAACCATCTGGCCCTGGAGATTTTTTCTTAGGGAGTTGATTAATAGCTTGTTCTATTTCTTTTTCTAAAATGGGACTATTTAAGTAATTTATTTCCTCTTCTGTTAATCTGGGCAATCTATATTTTTGTAGATATTCCTCCATTTCATTTAGATTATCAAATTTGTTGTCATAAAGTTGGGCAAAGAAACTCCTAATTATTACTCTAATTTCCTCTTCATTGGAGGAAAGTTCTCCCTTATCATTTTTGAGACTAACAATTTGATTTTCCTCTTTCCTTTTTCTGATCAAATTAACTAAAGGCTTATCTATTTTGTTGGTTTTTCATAAAACCAAATCTTAGTTTTATTTATTAATTCAATAGTTTTCTTATTTTCAATTTTATTAATTTCACCTTTTATTTTCAGAATTTCCAATTTGGTATTTAATTGAGGGTTTTTAATTTGCTCTTTTTCTAGTTTTTTTAATTGTAACCCTAATCCATTGATCTTCTCTTTCTGTATTTTATGCAAATAAGCATCTAGAGATATAAAGTTACCCCTTATAACTGCTTTGGTCGTATCCCACAAATTTTGGTATGTTGTCTCATTATTGTCGTTCTCCTGGATGAAATTATCCATTGTGTCTATAATTTGCTCTTTCACCCATTCATTCTTCCGGATTAGGTTATTTAATTTCCAATTAACTTTTGGTCTATTTTCTCCTGGCCTTATATTACATGTGAGTTTTATTGCATCATGATCTGAAAAGGATACATTTACTATTTCTGCTTTTCTGCATTTGATTTTGAGGTTTTTATGCCCTAACACATGATCAATTTTCATATAAGTTCCATGAAACCCTGAGAAAAAAGTATACTCCCTTCTATCACCATTCAGTTTCCTCCAGAGATCTGTCATACCTAACTTTTCTAACATTTTGTTTATCTCCCTAACTTCTTTCTTATTTATTTTGTGGTTTGACTTATCTAATTCTGAGAGAGCAAGGTTGAGATCCCCCACTAGTATAGTTGTACTGTCTATTTCTCCTTGCATCTCTGTTAGTTTCTCCTCTAGGAATTTGGATGCTATACCACTTGGTGCATATATGTTTAGTATTGATACCGTTTCATTGTCTATGGTACCCTTTAGTAAAATATAGTTTCCTTCCTTACCTCTTTTAATTAGATCTATTTTTGCTTTTACTTGATCTGAGATAAGGATTGCTACCCCTGCTTTTTTTTTGTTCACTTGAAACATAAAAGATTCTGCTCCAGCCCTTTACCTTCACTCTGTATGTATCTCTATGTTTTAGATGTGTTTCTTGTAAACAACATATTGTAGGATTCTGGCTTTTAATCCAGTCGTCTGTCCGTTTCTGTTTTATGGGAGAGTTCATCCCATTCACATTCACAGTTAAAATGACTATATCTATATTTCCTGCCATCTTATTTACCCAGAGTTATATTTTCTCTTCCCTTTCCCCTTACTCCCTTCCCCCCTCCCCAGTATTTTATTTTTGATGACCACCTCCCTCTAACAGTCCTCCCCCCTTTAGAATCCTCCCTCTTTTTTACACCTTTCCCCTATTCCTTCTATTAATTTATCCCTTTCTTTTCCTCCTTTCCCTCCTACTTCCCTATACAGAGGGCCAAGTTTTTCCCTGAAATCAAATGTGTCTGATATACTCTTTTAGAGCCCAATCTAATGAGAGTAAGAATACTCATCACCCTCCCTTCTTTCCCTCAATTATATTAGATTTTCTGTGTCTCTTCATGAGACTTTGCCTTTCTTTTCCTCCTTTTTATTTTTACTTTATTTTACCTCCTTTCCCCTCCCCCCCCTTTTTTTTTACAGTATGATGCCTTCCACCTCTAATTTCTTTTCGATTATTATCAAAGTAAAATCAAATTATACCTCCATTCTTTAAGGATACCCCTAGTAGAGATATAGTTCTCGAGAGTTCTTTCCTTTTTACCTTTTTACGCTTCTCTAGAGTTCTGTGTTTGGAGATCAGATTTTTTGTTCAGATCTGGTCTTTTCATTAGAAATAGGTGAAATTCTCCTGTATCATTGAATGACCATCTTTTTCCCTGGAACAATAGAGGCTGAAAGAGAAGAGTTTTGGCTTAACAGGATATTCTTGGAGAATTTACCTTTTTTTATTCTCATTTTGACAATTCCCGAAAATGAGCTACTTGAGGGTTTACATCATTTTGTATAAAACTCTATATATGCATACTGACTTCCATGTTAGAATATAAGTTCCTTGAAGGCAGAGAACATTTTATCTTTCTTCTTTTATCCCCAATACTAGCACAATGTTTAGAACAGTATTTATAAATTCAGGAACATTAAGATACAATGAAAAAAAAGTTACTGGATTTAGAATCAAAGGACCTGAATTTGAATCCTGGTTATGTCACTGTGGACCCAAGTGTCTTGAGTCTCTTAACCATTCTGGACCTACTTTGTAGCTCCTTTCTTTGTAATCTTTGGAAGTTAGATTTTTTTGTTTTTGTTTTTTAAAGGAAATGCATATTGGCTTTATGTCAACCCAAGCAAAATCCATTTAGGAAAGGAAAATTCATTAAAAAAGCCAAGTATAAAGATTGCTATCTCTTGCTTCTGGTGCTCCATTTTTATGGGTAGTTAGCCTGTTTATCTTAATTCCTTCTCCAGATGCTTACTGAAATATAGTCAGATTACAGGGAACACTGGGAAAATAATTATCATCTAGATATTTCTTAAAACTATGACTAATACTGTGGTATCTCCCTAATTAATAGGTGTCAAACTTCTCAGTTAATTTTAAACAGCAAAGAGAGGTCATTGAAATTAGAACATTCTTTTTGAAAGAAATCAGATGCTTTCTTTAACTTTCAAATCCCAAACAATTCATGTATTTCCTGTATTCAGTGTCAGTAAATGCTTGACTTTGGAAGCCGTAAAGGTTACTATTAGGAGAGATCTTTTAACTGGCAACAGAACATTAACATAAACTTTGAGAAATATTGCTCATTAAGAGAGAAAGCTTCCTGGTAAATATGGCAAAAGAGTTTTATTAAAGACCATCTTCACTTATCAAATTTAGTATTCCTTGGGAATGGCTCCCCTCTTCAGCTGGATTCCTGATGAAAAGGTAGTTTTTAATGTAATTAGTATTTTTTGTCCTGAATTTTCTTTTGCATAGATAAACTAAACGAATCTCAGGTCACAGGTTAGTCTTAGATTTATAATTTTATTCTTAAAGTTAAAAGGTTAATGTTCTTAATACTACCAAGTTTCTTTAGTACTTGCTTATTCAGTTATGTATACTAATTTAATATATGAAATTTGAAATCACAGTGCTCTAACATAACAGAGCTCTTATGGGAAGAAATGGTTTTGATAGATTGTTTATTTAGACAAGCTGAGTCCTTCAGTAAAGGTATTGAGGCCATAACAAAAAATACTAACCCACAAAAGCTTACTGCTCTGCTTCTCGGCAACATTGTGCTATTTCTTAATAGTATAAGAGTCCTGAAAATTAAAACTATGCAAAGCATATTCTTTTTGTCATTTTAATATGGATGAATTGATCTTTCTATGTTTGAGAAAATGGATGTTTATCAAAATGTTTCAGATTAAATATTAGAAGTCATCTTTTATGCCTTCTATGTGAACTATCTTTTTAAAGTTCTCTGAAATGATTTGCTGTTTTTGTTTTTGTAGCTGTCAGAACTTATAAATATGGTAGTTTACTTGAAGGATTTTTACTGTTATTTAAAATAGAAGACTTCTCCCATTAACATTTAACGTAGACAAAACTTATCTTTTTAACTGGCTCTCATTTGTACTTTGAATTTTGTTAGTAGCCTGTTGTAGGTTGTTCAATATATTATACTGGTTCCAAATTATCTTTTGTGAATTAACTGTTTTCTTATACTAAGAAAATTTTAAAAAAAATTACGTCTTAGTAGCCAATACCAGATGCCATATTAAGTGGGTTTGGGTTTGTTTCTTTTGTTAAGGTAATGAACTGGAGAATTTTAGAGCTAACAAGCGCGTTAAAAAATGATTTAGTGAAAAGAAAGAGATTCAAGGGATTAAGTGATTTACCCAGTGATGGTAGAGCTGGGCAAAATTATCTTTAAGGTATTTTTACATAGAGAACCCATTGCCATCTTAAATAATCATGTAAAAAACTGAGCTTATGATGAGAATTTTAGAAGGCAAGTGACTTAGTTCATATTTAATCTCTTGACTTCCCTATTTCTATTAGATGGGATACCACATAAATACACCTTATTATTCTTTTACTTTCCTCTCTCTTTAAGCACCCTCCTTCCACCCCTCCCCCAACCAAATTGTTGTCCCTGCCAATCTATCCTTTTTAACTGATGCTCTACCTAAAATCACACCATCAGTGTAGGATAATATAAAGGTTGAAAATCCCATAAAAGAGGGTCCCAAATTCTATATCCAAAATATTTTCTATATCTATATCTATATCCAAAACGTTTTCCCCCAATTTCTAGAATTGTATTTGTGAGTTGAGGAATTTACTGAACTAGATGAGTAAAATTTGATAAAGTGATTTGTGATCAAGAGAAATCATTTTAAAAAAGCTTTTATATTAATTGTTTTTGGTTTTGTAGTATTACTTTTATTTCTAAAAATGTTCTTCTCTAAATTTTCATCCAGAGAGATATTTCCTATTACCGAGAATGAATCAATTACTGAAAAAGCCATATATCAAGCACTTACTATGTACAGCACACTGGGCTTGCACATATAAAGACAGCTCTTTCCTATTAGAGATTAAATTTTTTATAAGAATTTTATTTTTCTTTTTAATTTAACAAACACTAAGTAAAATGTACATTTCCACTATTTAGAAGAGAATAAAGGAGATTTTAATAAAGCTAAAATCTCTTATTACATAGTTAACTTTTCTTTTTCAATATAAAACTTTCAAGGCTCTCCTGCTCATCTAAAAATCTTTTTAGCTTTCCTTTTGTTCAAAGAGCTTACATTATGAAAAGGAAGACAAGTTACAAAGGAGAGTGTTGACCCAGGGTGGGGGGAGAAGGAGGAGAGACAGAGACAGAGAGAAAGGAGGGGGAGGGGAAGGGGGAAAGGAAGAGTGAGGGGAAGGGAGGACAGAGACAGACAGACAAATGAGAGTGAATGTGAGAAATTCAGCAGAACTAAATCAAGTACCACATGTGCAATATTTTCTGGTCATTGTAGTTTAAAACATAATATATGTTGGTTTTGATGATTTCACTTACCTAAGTTCATATCAGTCTTTTCAATATTGTTTATTCAGTTTCTTACAGTTAAGTGCAGAGTAATTTCATTTCTTTTATATGTCATTTTTATTAATTCCCCAGTTAATAGACATTAATTTCATTTCCTTTTTTTGCTATGTTAAAAAGTTCTGCTAAATACACACACACATATGTATGTATGTATATGTATATTTGCCGAGACAATTAGGGTTAAGTGACTTGCCCAGGGTCATATAGCTAGGACGTGTTAAGTGTCTGAGATCAAATTTGAACTCAGGTCCTCCTGACTTCAGGGCTGGTGTTCTATCCATTGTTGTCCCTGGTATAAATATTTTGGGGTATATGGAGACTTTTTTTCTCTCTAATTTTTTTTAGTATGTATCTGTCAATGAAATATCTGGGTAAAAATGGTCATTTTATTAATTTTTAAGCATAATTCCAAATTGCTTCTTATAGTGGTTAGACTAATTCATACTCTACTAAATAGTGTTTTAACATAGCTGTCTTTAAAAAACCTCTTTGACTTTGACCATTCCTGTTTTTTCTTATCTTTGCTGATTAGCACAAGTGTGAGGTAAAACTTCAAGGTTATTTTGATTTGCATTTGTTAATATGAAGTTTAACACATTCAACTTTTTGGAGAAGTTTTTTTTTTCAAATCCTGTGACTTTCCATTGTTAATTCCCTAAAAAGCTTAGATATTAACTCCTCAGCAGAGATACTTGATGAAAAGACATTGTTGCATTTTAAACTCTTGGTGCTTTTGCCAGCCAGCATCATTACTTGAAAATCTGTAAAGTCCATTCTCAGTGGCTTGAGAACCAAAAGTATTGAATTGATAAGGGGAAAAGGATACTTGGTCATATGTTGGCTTGTAACACCTGATTTCTTTCACAAGCTGGGTCATGTGTACAGTTCCTTATCTCAAAGATATTAGTCTTTCCATTACTGTTTAAAGGAAATGATGGATATGAATGTATTACTTTGTGTCTAATTCCTGGTTTCATCTAATATAAGTTAAAAAATAGAATTCTTATTTTTAAGGGCATTAAATGTTTTTGGTTATTCATAATAAATAATTTTGTTGAAGGAAAAGGAACTGGCTTGCAGAAATATCATAGATACCTAAAATCTAAGAATCAGGTTTCTATTTTAGCTTAGAGATTCACTATGTCAATTAGTTAATAAACAATTAAGTGCTATTATGTGCCAAGCACTGGGCTTAGGAAAAGAAAAAAAAAGTAAAAAAGACAGTTCCTGCCCATAAGGAGCTTATAGTCTAATGGAGGTGCCAACAAATAAATATGACCTTTCAAAAGCACTTTCTGAGCTTTGGTTCAGCCTCAGAGTAGTTTTTATGTTAGTCACTGGGAAGTTTGGAGGACTATAATTACTTTTTTGGGGGAAACTCATAACATCTTTAAAAGTAATATTATAGAATAATGAGTTTAGATCTGGAAGGGATCTTAGAAACCATCTCTCTTATTTTATAGATGAAGAAACTGAAGCATGGAAAGATTAGGGGGTGCAGCCCTAGGATTACATAGGTAGTATCTCAGTTTGAATTTGAATATGTCTTTCTGATTCTGAATCCAGTTTTGTAACTGTTGAATGCCAACTCCATACAGTTGTCTGTTGTAGCTACATAGATATAACTTTCATATTTATGAATCCATAAGAATGATATCCATAAAATTTTATATCTCTAGATGCCTATTTGCATAAAATTAGAGAAGAGAAAATCAATGAATTGGGCTTGCAATTAAAAAAGCTAGAAAAAGAACAAATTAAAACCCCCAAAACCAAACTTGAAATCCTAAAAATAAAAGGAGAGATTAATAAAATTGAAAGTAAAAAAACTATTGAATTAATAAATAAAACTAAAAGTTGGTTTTATGAAAAAAACCCAACAAAATAGATAAACCTCTAGTTAATTTGATTAGAAAAAGGAAAGAGGAAAATCAAATTCTTAGTCTCAAAAATGAAAAGGGAGAACTTTCCATCAATAAAGAGAAAATTAGAGCAATAATTAGGAGTTACTTTGCCCAACTTTATGCCAATAAATTTGATAACCTAAGTGAAATGGAGGAATACCTACAAAAATATAGATTGCCCAGATTAACAGAAGAGGAAAAAATTACTTAAATAGTCCCATTTTAGAAAAAAGAAATAGAACAAGCCATTAATCAGCTCCCTAAGAAAAAATCCCCAGGACCAGATGGTTTTATATGTGAATTCTACCAAACATTTAAAGAACAATTAATTCCAATATTATATAAACTATTTGAAAAAATTGGGAATGAAGAACTCCTGCCAAATTTCTTTTATGACACAGACATGGCACTGATACCTAAACCAGGTAGAACAAAAACAGAGAAAGAAAATTATAGACCAGTCTCCCTAATGAATGTTGATGCAAAAATCTTAAATAAAATATTAGCAAAGAGATTACAGAAAATCATCCCCAGAATAATACATCCATGACCAAGTAGGATGCAGAGATGGTTCAATATTAGGAGAACTATTAGCATAATTGAATATATTAATAACCAAATTAACAAAAAACATGTGATTATCTCAATAGATGCAGAAAAAGCATTTGATAAAATCCAACATCCATTCCTATTAAAAACAGTAGAGAATATAGGAATGAATGGACTTTTCCTTAAAATAGTAGCATCTATTTAAAACCATCAGCTAGCATCATATGTAATGGTGATAAACTGGAACCTTTCCCAATAAGATCAGGGGTGAAACAAGGTTGCCTTGGCCACTATCACCATTACTATTCAATATTGTATTAGAAATGCTAGCTTTGGCAATAAGACAAGAAAAAGAGATTAAAGGAATTAGAGTAGGTCATGAGGAAACCAAATTATCACTCTTTGCAGATGATATGATGGTCTACTTAGAGAACTCTAGAGAATCAACTAAAAAACTATTAGAATTAATCCACAACTTTAGCAAAGTTGCAGGATACAGAATAAATCCACATAAATCATCAGCATTTTTATACATCACTGACAGAATCCAACAGCAAGAGATACAAAGAGAAATTCCATTTAAAATAACTTTCGATAGTATAAAATATTTGAGAATTGAGGGAAAGTCAGGATCTATATGAGCAAAACTACAAAACAATCTTCACACAAATAAAGTCAGATCTAAAGAATTGGAAAAATATCAAGTGCTCTTGGATAGGTCGAGCAAATATAATAAAGATGACAATACTATTTAAACTAATGTATTTATCAATCAAACTCCCAAGAAATTATTTTACTGACCTAGAAAAAATAACAAGAATGATATCCATATAAGAGTTTGGATTTTACCTAAACAAAATTGTACATATCAATCATTTATTGACTTCGCTTTTCTGGTTTATTTAGATCAACCTTTGATTGTTCTATATTTTATCTGTCATTTTGAAAGACATTCTATATATTAGTTATAGGTGAAATAAAAAGTTTCCAATTTTCTAATTGAAATGAGGATTTTCTTTTCTTTTTTTGTCCTCCAGGTTCCTGATGTTATTAGCAGTATAAGGCAAGTGTCTAAAGCAGCCTTGAAGGAGGATGCCAGACCTAGTAAAGATAATGAGGATGCTTTTTACAACTCTCAGAAGTTTGAAGTGCTTTATTGTGGAAAGGTCACTGTGACCCATAAGAAGGCCCCATCGACCCTCATTGATGACTGCATTGAAAAATTCAGCCTACATGAACGTCAGCGTCTCCGGCTCCTGAGTGAGCAGCGGAGTTCTGATTCCAGCAACGACCTTATGGTCTTTGAGTCAGAAGTACTCATTTCACCAGTAGATGGCCAGTTTGAGGAACTGGATGAGACAACTTCTCCTGCCTCTGGCCTAACCATGGTGGTTGGGCAGACAAGTCTGCCTGGCTCTCGAGTCAGCTTCCCTGAAAGGATTTTGGAAGATTCTGGTTTTGATGAACAGCAAGAATTTCGCTCTCGATGCAGTAGTGTGACAGCAGTGTCACAGAAGAAGGTGCACGATGGCTCCCTAAAAGTACAGCCACGAAGAAGACACGCGAGTGCCCCGAGTCATGTCCAACCCTCGGACTCAGAGAAGAATAGAACGATGCTGTTCCAGGTACTTACTGGGTGTTCTGTGAGAGCTTTGCTCTGCAGGTTGGGACACCTTGTATGACAGTGTGAAGGCATGCAGGGGCCCAAGTGGAATTTAACTCTCAAACAAGGAAGAGAACGAAAGTGCTCTAGGTTTGGGGTTAGAGAGGATCTGCTTTTGAGCCAGAGTCTGGGTCTAAGCCCCTCTTGAGGCTTTAATGTTGGACTAGATGATTTCTTAGATTTGAGGAAATTGGAACATAAGAAAGAGACAAATATGAAAGGAGTAGACTAAAAATAGCAAAGTGGAATGAATTTAAGGGGGAAAAAGGTAACATGTAGCTCTGTCCTACCAATAAACTGCATGATAGCTATCCACAGATGAATATTGCTAACCTAGATCTGCAAATAAGTCACCTGAAGGGATCTGGTGTGGAGTAGCATATTTAAGGGAATCAAGGATGTGAGAAGTAAAGGAAATTTCCTAATGAGAAAAGAAAGTCTAGATAATCATCAAAGTTTTCAGAAGAGATAGATATGAGATATCTCTA
>JAJPUD010000443.1:472737-509488 GCA_023553655.1 Myrmecobius fasciatus
AATCCCACCTCACTCCATCAGTTCCACTGTAGTTTTTGCTCATTTTCATTTGGCAGTGATAGAGATTGAATGGAGAAGTAGAAGGATAATGGATGGAAATGTCTGTATTTCCTAATGTCATTTTCATTGTAGGGAATGACAGTGTTTGGTTTGCAATTTCTGTCTTTTGCCAAAGACAGTGAAGACTGTGCCCATAGCTAAGGGTCTTTTTCTTATGTCCAGTATGCTCTCAGTCAGTTTTTTAGATGCTGGCAAAACTCTACTTTTTATGACTGTACTAAAGGGAAGGATATGCTTATTAGGTCTATTTTCCTTAATTATTTCTATCTGTACTTCGTACTTTTTTTTTTGGATAGGGTTATAAGGAAGGAATGAAGGAAGTTTTTGACCAACCTGAACAAAAAAGAAGTTATCCTATAGGGTCGGTGTTACTTTAGTGTATTTTTATGTTTTTTAAGTGAAATTAAATATTTCTATAACTGGTCAATTCTCAGACATATGATAGTTTTTGTAGAAGGAAATCAATATAAAAAGCTTGAGTATCTCCAGCATTAATACCCCAGCAACATTGTGACTAAGGAAACAGACTGGACTGGCTGTGAATGTCTTACCATTGTATTGAGAATATACTGGAGTCTCAGGTTCAGTGCAATTGCATTTAGAACAAGAAAATTCCAGAAATCAGAAATTCTAGTTACCACAATTATATTATGATATATTAACACAATTATATTAGTAAAATACAGTACAAAATGGAGAGGCATCAGAACTATGAGATAGAAGAACAGTTACATGTAAATTATCTACATAATGAGGGATAACTGTAACAGCTGACATACAAGGATCAAAAACAAAGTCATGTAAGTAGTATGGTTTCAAGTGACAGTTCCATGGATATGACTTTGGCAGGTGTGTAAGACAGTGCATTACATAATTACACCTGAGGTCTTATCTTTGTTCAGTACAAAGAATACAGGAAGCATTTTTTTCTGCTCCTATGCAGCATAATGCAATTCATTCAGTGAAATATTTTTGAATTTAAAAATTATGTATTAAAAAACACCAATGACCTACTTCTGGATTAGTACAGTACATAAGCTGAACAAACCAAACCATAGAATTCAAAGCAACTGAAGTTTTTGACAGATGTTCCTTACCTAAAAGTGAATGAAATTCATAGAACCTCAGAATTAAAAGGGATCTTAGAAAAATCTAATTCTACTCGTACTTGAATGAAAAGGGCTTTTCCAACATAGTTCTCAAGTGGTAACCCATGTTCTGATTGAAAACCCTCAGGGATCTCACTGTCTTCCATAGTTAGCTATAATCTACTTTTAGACAGTTGTTAGTGACTATCTAGGGAGAAACAATAGAAATAGAGAGTATTTTTAAAGATGTCTTTCTTTTGCTCTAGTTATTTTTCCTGCCTTTTAATGTACTTTCTCATAAATGATTCTCCTCTTCATCTTCCTCTCCTTACCTCCAAGAATAAAATATAGGTTCCTTGTAGGCAGAGACTGTACCTTTTTTGTGTGCCTTTTTTAATACAGTACAGTGTCTTGCACATAGAAGGTAAAAAGTAAATATTGTATTGATTTGAATGAATATAACAGTAGTGCATTGGAAGAAAAAAAGTAAAAACCTACGATTATTTAGCTTAGAAAAAGAGACGAGAGAGGCATGACTTAAGGATAGTTACAGGGATTTGTTAAGCATATAAGGCAAATAGACTTAGTGTGCAGCAAACTAGAGCCATACAACTAGGTCATTAGACCATTTGAGGATTCATGGGTCTCATCCAGAAAGTTTTTTTCATTTCTTCCTGTGTCTCTCTAAGAAATAAAAACAAAGCATTCTTCAATATATTTATTTGACAGACATTTGCTAAGTACCTGGAATGTATAGGACAGTGCTGGGTATTGGGATATAAAGATAAATGCTGCAGAGCCTTTGCCTTCAAAGATTTTTGATTCTCATGGTGATGAATTAGTGAAACAAACTGCCAGTTTTTTTCTGTTGTTGTGTAAATTTAGGATTGATAACCATTCATTTTAGATGACTCACATATATGTCCTACTGCGGCAAGAGATGGAACCAGATAACAATTTGAGATCCTTTTATGCCCGATGAGACTTTGAATTATTTCTTTAAAAAAGCTAGATGGTGTAGTGCATAGAACTATAGGGCTAGAGTCAAGAAGACCTGAATTCAAATTTGACCTCAAATACTATATGACTCTGGACAAGCTATTTAATAGGCTTGCTCAGTTTCTGCCTCAGAAAATAAAGAGAATAATAGCGCCTGTCTTCTCAGGACTGGTGTTAAGATGAAATGAGATAATAATTGTTAAGTGCTTAGCACAATGCCTGGCACCTGTGAGAGGTAAATAAACTTATGATAGATTTAAAATAAAATAGTATGATTAAAATTATAAAATAATTGTAATCAAACAGTATATTTTATTGGAATTCGGTAAAAATGTGCAAATAAATTTGAGAGCCCTTTGAAATGGGTTCCATTTTTATTTATTATAAAAATGACTAAGAATATTTTATACTTAGATCTATTTATTCCATATAGTCAATTCTTCAAGGAACCTTTTTTATATTAAGACTAAATAAACTGAACAAGTAAATACATTTTGAAGCTACTAACATCAATCAGGAGACTAATCCTTAAATGCATTTAGTAAAAAAAAAAATTTAGTTCCTTCCCCAAACAAACATACCCATAACAGTGAGGACACATCCATATGTCACTCAGAATAGTTTTTTGAAAAGGAGCACAGTAAAAACAGAGGATGTGTTTCACACTTTCTCTTTACCAGTTTGAGCCCCACCTCTTTTTTTTTTTTGGAAAAAGTATCCTAAAGTAGCTGATCCCAAAGTTCTATGAGTACATCCATTTTACATGAAGTTCTTCCCAAGGATCCATTATAGGGGAGTAAGAATAATGTATTGACTCTTAATCAAATCCATATTTTCAATGCCTTGTACAAACAAATATGGAAGTTGACCTGCTACTTTAAATAACACCTTATCCTTAAACTAGGTCAAAAAGTAGGGGAGAGTTTCTAATACAAGTATTGTGTTCTAAGCATGACTCTAGCTTTGAATATCTGAAGTGCTTCTGGTGAGGAGTTATCATTCTAAGTTGCCTGCAGGAAAACTATAGAGTTTGACCTTTTTCAGTTCTGTGGGTTGTGGGAAAACCACACTCCTGTATTTGTGGTTGTGTCACAGAGAAGGCAAGGGCTCAGGCTAAACAAGTGAACAAGCCTGCAGATGAGCTCTTACTTGGCCCTCAGGAGTAGCAGCCAGGAAATTTAGAAGGCTGCATTCAAATCTCCTGATCCTATTAAATGAAAGAACAAGAAAGAAATGAGTTGGCCTGAGATGCTTCCAGGTCAGTGGTGGGATCTAGAGCTTCCTCAGTACCTGACATGGGTCAAAAATAGAATGATACTATTTTAAATACTCTGAGGAGACACCGTTTACCATAGAATTTTTTTTTTATCTGAATTAACTAGATTTCCTAGTCATTTCTTCCCTCTCCCCAACAAAACCATGTCAAAAGTAAAATTATATAAGAGTAGATACCACCACAACTGATAGTTGTTCATAGTATAACTGCACATAGCCAGCAAGCAAGCTGTTCCTGATGAATGTTGCAAATGTTTTTTTTAACTTTCAGAGATTTCTGTCAAAATATTTAGTTTAAAAAGCATGAATCAGATTGATTAAAAAACTACATCCAGGCAACTAGTACTCAAACCTCACCTCAAATTGCCAATACTTCATCTATTCATGAAAAGCCTTATGTTGCTGGATGAGTTTTCCATTCAGTACCACACGAACAACCTTTTATAGGCTTGCATTTTGTTTCTTCTTGTAGGTTGATGAGGTAATGCTCACCCTGAAACAAGCCTTCAGCACAGCAGCTGCCCTTCAGAGTGCCAAAACCCAGATTAAATTGTGTGAGGCCTGTCCAATGCATTCTTTGCACAAACTCTGTGAAAGAATTGAAGGTATGTATTGACGTGGCCTCCACAAAAGAAGTGCGATTTTTGCCTGGCACATAAGAGATATTTAATTAAAAAATTATAATTAAATAAAGATATTTAATAAATTTAATTGACTTGTATTTGCTAAGCCAGAAAAAAAAAAACATTTCTACTTTTATTAAATGACTCTGTTTCTGATTGAAGTAAATGTTGTATTCCCTGGAAGTTCAGGTAGAGGATATAGACAGAGAAGAGCTTCCCTTAGCAAAGTTGTCTGCTCCAAATAGGAGCAAATATTTGTTTAAAATCTCATATCATAAAATGTTGTTACTGATCAGTGATTTCTTTTTTGTTACTAATATGTTTATTTTTCTGAATAAAAATTTAGTACTTTTAAGAATGACTGATAAAGCATTCTCTAGGGGAGAAAACATGGCCATGGTTTCAGGAAAAGAAAGAAAAGGAATTTTTATGAAAATTCATTAGTTCATATTTTTATAGAATAAGCTTTAGATTTTGAATAAGTTTACATTCTTATCTCATATAACTTTGAATATGATGACATTTCCTAAAGGGATTTATTGATTAAGGCTGGACTCCTGGTACAAGTTAAAAATCATTCAAATTTGAATTACTTGAAATTTCATAAGGTCATAGTTTCACAGACTATGTTCCTAAATCACTTTGTCTATTTGGACTGCTGTTTAGGGGAGGGAAATAAAAATTTAAGGATAAAACATTCTTAACACAAAAAATTGAACATCCTGATTTAGATACTCTGGGGTCTTTGGCAATTTCATTGCTAAGTACCATATATCTCCCCATCCTCAACTCTCATTAATTAGAATATAAACATGAGTTAAAAAAAAGCATTAAAGGTTAGGTGAAAGGGGGACAGTCTTGACCAAACAGTGTTACAATAAGATTTTCTGACTGAGCCAATAAAGTTTGGTTAGAAGGTATTTAAAGATCTTATTGAAAGATGAGGTTGATTGGGATGATCTTATATGGGTATACGTAGACTTTTTGTTGCCATGGAGACACCTCCCAATGTCCATCAGCTAGTGATGTCTCAGAAATGGAACTGTTAGGATGGCTTTCAAAGAATTCTAGGGTAACAGTACCAGAAAGAAGAGTCAGAAAGGAGATTCATAGCCCAGGAAATATCATTCATCTTGGTGAAATATGGGAACAAGTTGGTCACCTACATGTTCCCCTCTTCCTTTTTCTCTTCAGTAAGGCAATATGAACTGCAGAACTGAAGGTCAGTGAGGGTATTTGCTCTTCTAATAAAGATAATTGACAAAGGATAATTGCAGAACTGCAGGATTAGAAATAGTCTCCCCTGCCTTTCTTTATAGGTGGTAGATGTTGCATTGGATAGAATACTAGGCCTAATGTCAGGAAGACCTGATTTTGAATCAAGCCTCTTATACTGATTAGCTCTATGACCCAGTGTGTGATTTATCTTAGTCTGCCTTAGTTTTCTCAACTGTAAAATGAGAATAGCAGTTGCACTTCCCAGTGTTGTTGTAAGGATCAGATGAGATATTTGTGAAGCTCTTAGCACAGTGCCTAGCACATAAAAGGTACTTAATAAATGCCTGTCTTCCTCTCTCCCTTTTCTCCCTCCTTCCCTCCCATCTTCCTTTCCTCCCTCTTTCCCTCCCTCCCTCCCTCCTCCCTTCCTCCCTCCCTTCCTCCCTCCCTCCCTCCTTCCTTCCCCTTCCCTCCCTCCCTCCCTCTCTTCTCTCCCTCCCTTCCTCCCTTCCTTCCTCCTTCCCTCCCTTTCTCCCTTCCTCCCTCCCTCCCTCCCTCCCTTCCTCCTTTCCTCCCTCCCTCCCTCCTTTCCTTCCTTCCTCCCTCCCCCCCTCCCCCCCCCTACCTCCCTTCCTGCCTTCCTCCCTCCCCCCCTCCCTTCCTTCCTCCCTCCCTCCCTCCCTTCCTCCCTTCCTTCCTCCCTCCCTCACTCCTGTACCCCCACTACCTTTTAAATGACTTATTCAGTGAGGAGGATATTTGCAGAGTGAGGGACTTCCTTTAGATCTTCATTGCCAGTCTCTACATTTGCTTATTCTATTGTGCATATTTCCAATATAATTTATTTTTAGCAATTATTATGATACTTTAATTCTATGGTAAGATACAACTGGGACAAAGAATCAAAAGGGAATGTTTCTCTTTTTCGAAATGGTGTAGAATAGGCTTTAGCATGTTTGTAAGCAGAAGGAAGTAGTCAGTGGAGGGAATAATTGAAGAGAGAGAAAGTAAGGATAATCAGTAGAACAAAATCCTAGACTGTTGGAGAGAAATATTCTCAAGATCAGAGAATACCCCAGTGTGTCAGGAGTTTGAAATTCTTTGAGACAGAGAAGAGAAATGAAAGACTAGTATTTTCTGCTTGGGTGAGAAGAAGGTAATTTTTAAGGAACTGTTTAGGGACATCAAGGACCAGCCGGAGTACAAGTAAATATGGCTTTAAGGTGACTGGAAAACATCATGGACACTGAATTCAGGAGCAGGGAAGCAAGAGAATTAGTGGTTGGCTTGAGTGTCATAGAATGATAGATTTAGAGTTGAAAGGAACTTTTGA
The DNA here is from genome assembly GCA_023553655.1 of Myrmecobius fasciatus. Classification (NCBI taxonomy): domain Eukaryota; kingdom Metazoa; phylum Chordata; class Mammalia; order Dasyuromorphia; family Myrmecobiidae; genus Myrmecobius; species Myrmecobius fasciatus. Next base: position 479,334 of record JAJPUD010000443.1, read on the forward strand.
GGTCATTTTGTCCACTTCATTTTCTAAATGAGGAAACGAGCTTAGAGAGATTAAATAATTTGTCCAAGGTTACAAAAATAGTTGTGTGTTTGAGTAGGTGCGTGTTTAATTTGTTAGATTCCTTGTTGCTGGAGAGAGTATAGGGAGTGTGTATAATTGAGACTTAGGTTAGAAACTTTAACCTGAGGTGGTAAGTTTGTGGGGTACAGTGACTATAGACTGAGAGCCCATAGTGTCACAAGGCTGTCTTCATCTTCTGCAGTATGTGTTTGGTAGTCAGGATCATAAATAGCCTTGTTGCTAGTGGTATGGAGCAAATAAAGAGAATTGTAATATTTAGTGCAATCTAGCTGAATTAGCTGGAATCATTAGCTGAATCAAAGGAACAGATGATTTTTACCTTAAGTTTTATGGAGAATGTCAGTTGTAAGAGCAGTGCACTGGTCTGTCTCATGCAATGGCAGTCTCATCGTGGCTTGGAGGTGACTCTGCCTTCTCAAAAGCCATTTCAGGAGAGCACAAGTTCTTTTAGATTTTACCAGATTGTTGGCTTACAAGGAGTTGAGACCTAAAATAAAGTGAGTAGATTGTCGAGAATATCTACCTATCTCCAAATGAGTTTATGTTACCAGGGCTGGACATATACTGTATCTTAGAGTACTGAAAAAGAGTTCCTGTCTGTTACCTTTGAATAGTCCTCTAAAAAAGGAGAGAGTATTAAAGACTGAAGATAGTAGATGAGCCAGTCCTGTGCCTCACCCCCCTTCCCTTCCCCTCCTCCCCCAATCAAAAAAAATTTCAAAAACAAGAAAAGGAAATGGGTGGAATCTTGAGATTGTAAACTAGTGAGTTTCATTTTGGTTCCTGGTAAACTTTTAGAATAAATCAATAATTGTAGTTTGTTAACATTTGGAACAAGAGGTTTTTCCAAATAACCTAATTTTTTTTCAATATAGTTAAAGATTTTAGTGAGACACTTGATAGTTTTTTCACATCTTTATGGATGAGGTAGATTAAGTGGATTTAGAATTGATGGATAAGTGGGTATAAATCATGTTGATTAATGATTTGATGTTTTCCTTGAGCAAGATTTGTCTTTGGTCTAGTGCTTTTCACTGTTTTCCTTTTCAAGGTTCATGAATCAGATCAAGGCATGAATTGTAAATTTATAGTGAATTTTGTGGAATTAAATTTGTTCTGATATATTTCTTCTAATTTTTTTAGGTCTTTATCCACCAAGAGCCAAACTAGTAATACAGAGACATCTCTCATCATTGACAGATAATGAACAAGCTGACATTTTTGAACGTGTTCAGGTAACAAGTTCCAAAAAATTTAAAAGTTGGAAATATGCACTATAGTAAGTGACAGGACCTGACCCTGTGTTTATAATGTGATTTTACTCTTACTCCTGTAACTAAAGTTATAGATGTATGGACGATATTCTCATTACTTAGTAAGTCATATCTAAAGTGTTAACATTGATTTTACTGGTAAAAATATCTTAGTATTACTGATGTTTCCTTTTCTAGACAAATTAGGAATGAGAATAGCTGAAATAACTACATTGCTAAAATAATTTTTTTGTTCTGTTTCTTAATTTTTCAATCAGAAAATGAAGCCAGTAAATGACCAAGAAGAAAATGAACTTGTAATTTTGCATTTGAGGCAGTTGTGTGAAACCAAACAAAAGACCCATATTCATATCGGAGAAACTCAGTCGGTAAAATTTTTTCCCTTCTTAGTTGGTCTGTGTCAAAGTTTGTCACTGTAACATTGAGGGATCTTTTGAAAATTGCTCAGATTTAACCAAAATAACAGAAGGGGTGAATGAAAATTTTCCTTGCTTTAAATTCTAGTGTTCCTTTGGAGTAAAATCCTGAGAACCATATATACTTTTGTATATTGCAGGGAAATTATAACTGCATAAGAAATATGATTTTAAAAACATTGTTTTTTGATTTAAAAAAGACTAGAATGTTTGTGGAATATGATTTCTAGATCACATATAATTAATAAAGGACACTAGAGCTTTTAGGTGTATTATTTTGTTTTCTGATTATGTTAATGTAGCCTAATAGAATGATAAGATCACTGGATTTGGAGTCATATATCCTAGATCTAAGCCCTCTTGTCAGCCCTTTAGTAACTTTGTGACCTTAAGCAAGTCCCTCAAACTTTTTGAGCCTTCTTTTTCTTATCTGTAAAATTTTACTGTCTATCTCATAAGATTTTGTAATGAGGAAACGTTTTAAAATTGACATGTAGGTACAGTTTGTACTCAGTGTTGTTTGAACAAAGTCTTAGGAGCCCTGATCAGAAGCAACAGGATAGGAAGTAGGGATATGGTCCTACATATATGAAAACTTCTGCCACAAACTAAATTGCAGTTTAGCTCTTTTAACTTTTTTCATTTAGGTGGAGAGTGACATCAGCCACATTACAATCTTTAAACAAAACTATAGTACAAAGAAAATATATTTGTCTTTCTTTGCATCCTCAGTGCTTATCATTGTTGTTATTGTTGAGTCATTCAATTGTGTTTGACTTTTTGTGACTCCCATGATTTATAGCATGCCAGCCCCTTGAATCTTCCCAACATCAGGGTCTTTTCTAGAGATTCTTGTCTTCTCATTATATACCAAAGTTTTTAAGTTTCAGCTTCAGTATTTGACATTCAAATGACTAGACTGAATTAATTTTTTGAAGTATTGACTGATAAGATTTTGATGTCCAAGGGACTCTCAAAATTCTCTTCTAGCACCACATTTCAAATTCATTGGTTCTGCTGTGCTCAATTTTATATTCTAATTCTCATAGCCATATATTCCTCCTGGAAAAACTATAGTTTTGACTATACAAACTTTTGTTGGCAAGGTGATGGTCTCTCCCCTTTAGTATGATGTCCAGATTTGCCATAACTTTACTTTCAAGAGCCAGCATCATTTAATTTCATGGCTATAGTTTCTGTCTGCATTTTGTGTCTAAGAATATATAATCTGATACTGCTTTTATTTTTTCTTCTTTGTTTGCCAGGAAGTGATGGGACCTTTTTCCAAGATCTTAGTCTTTTGATGTTAAGCTTCAAACCAGTTTTCATACTCTTCTCTTTCATTCTTAATAAGATACTTTTTAATTGTTCACTTTCTGCCATCAGAATGGTATCGTCTGTATATCTGAGATTGTTGCTATTTCTCCCTGTTATCTTAATTCCAGCTTTTGATTTTGATTTTTCTGGCCCAATATTTCCCATAATCTATTTTTTATGTAAATTACATAAATAAAGTGACAACCTATAACTTTGTTGTAATCCTTTTCCAATATTAAACCTACATATTTGGAAAATTTAGTGCTGACCCCTAGATTGGAAAATATCAATTTACACTTCAATATAAAGGGAGGGCAAGGGCAAGGGCAAGGAATGTTCAAATTACTGAACAGTTGTGCTCATTTCTAAGACCAACAAAAATATGCTTAAGATTTTGCAATCTAGATTTTATCAGTATGTGAACCAAGAATTACCAGAAAAGCAGGCTGGTTACCAGATTGTCAATATTTGCCGGATTATGGGGAAAGCCAGGTTGTTCTAGAAAAAAGATCTTTTACTTCATCGACTACATTAAAGCCTTTGACTGTGTGGATCACAACAAAAAATGACCAGTCCTCAAAGAGATGGGAATACCAGATCATTCTTTTTGTCTCTTAAGGCACCAGTATTTGGATCAAGAAGCAATATAATTAAACATGAATAACTGATTAAGATTAGAAAAGGACTGCTTAGGATATTGTTTGGCACTTAATAAATGTTTATTGGCTGATTGATATTTGGATTCATACATTAACCACTTTAACTGATCTCACTTATGTCTTCTTCATTCTGTCCTGAAAATTAATTTTTCCAGAACATTCCTTTCATAATATTCCCTGATACATAAACTTTTACAGAGACTCTTCATCAGTTACAGGAGAGAACCCAAATTCTTGTACTTGAGATCTTCTATAGTCTGCTGTTATCTTGCCTTTTTCTTTACTTTTCTTTGTGTTCATCTCTCTTCTAGCAGACTAGTCTTTTGTCTGTACTTTGGACATACTTTGCACATTCTCTCATTTCATGTTTAAACTTAGATCGTTATCTTCTAAAGCTTAGGTCATATCTTGTCTTTCCGCTTTTCCCTCTCACTCTCTGAATTCTCTCCATTCTTCCACACCCCCTAATTTCTTTGTTTTCCATGAATGCTTTTCTGACTTAGCACTCTTAGAATTACAGTTTTTTTAAGGGCAAGAACTACTTCGCTTCTGTTTCTGTTATAACCACATAGTATGTGGTTAACAAATGCTTGTTGCTTGCTTGATTGCATATAACAGAAAGGTTACGCTTGTAGCCCTTAGTTTTTACTTCATTATGTGGCCTGTAAGAATCTATTTCATGTGAGTTCGACACCACTGATCTATACCACTCATTTTGCCTTTTTATCTGTATTTCACAACTCCCCAGTCAAAGTATAAAATCTTCCAGTACAAGGACCATACTTTAATATCTCTTTGTATCATAGCCTGTTTCACAGTCAATTGTCACCTTTCAGGGAAATAATATTCCTAGAAAATGTTGTGAAAATCAAAAATATGAATGTTGATCCTTTGAACTTTAGGGTATTAGGCTTATGTGGTCACCAAAAATTGTGGTCTTTTGCTAGAGGTCGCAAAAGGTACATTTTTATGCATACAATTCCTTATAACACAACATTAATTTTTTTAAACTTTAATTTAATTAATTTTCCTAACACAATAACCATGAAAAAAAATCTCATAACGTACTGGAGAAGCAGTGCTGGACAAGGGGTAAGGCACTGGGGCAATGTGATATCAGAAGAACTTGGAGTTGAAAAAGGCAGAGGCAACCTGAGTATCTAATATTCTTTTTGTTCTGTGGCTGAACTGTTCCCCATCAAAAGCACAAGCTTTGGGGTGAGTCCTTGGCTCCTTTAGAAGTCTGGCTGACTCCTTTGAGCCGCAACCTCAGAACAGCCTGGGTAGAAGTGGGAGGCAGGACACTAGGCCACATTAGCATCCACAGGAAGGCAAGGTGACCACTACCTTTTTCATTTCCAACATTTTGTACTTAAAAATTTACTCTAGTATTTTTAGACAGATTCAAAAACACTTTTATGAATACTTTTCTTCTTTTTGTGGGTATAAACTAATACTCATTGGGGCCTCTTTTTTTTCTCTACTATACCTAGCCTGGAATGTGTATGGTTGTCAACATGAAAATGAAAATGAAATTACTAATGAAATCACAGGAATGTTTGAAGTCACAGAAGTTACAGGCGGGACTATGAGGATTGATTGTATCTTGTACATAGCTGGTATTCTAGGTAGAAGTGTTCAGTTCCTTCTTTTTATAGGTGAGGAAACTGAGGAATTAAATCTGGCACAGGAAGGTTAAGGGACTTCCACATGGATAATTTAATTAGACTGATTGAATACTTTACCTGTGTGCTTTCAATGTAACTGTGCAAGAACCTTTAGAAATAGAATATAGCTCTACTTTTTCTCTGAGTGGTGCTTTGTCCATTAGAATGTCCTGCTGCTATTTTCTTCTGCCAACTTGGTATAAAACTGTGCAGTTTATTAAAAATGACAGATTGCAGTTACGCTTGTCCTATCAAATGTAATTATTTCTCATGATAAGCCAAAAGAAGACAAGCATGATTAAATGTGACAGTGTGATGTAGTGAAAAGAACAGTGTTGGGAGTTAGGACACAAAGCCTCTAAGCCCATTTCTTCCTTACTTGATCAAGTTATCGGACACCGATTGCTTCACCATTTTAGACTTTAGTGTCTTATTAGGATCAGGTAGCAGGGGTAGAGGTGAAAAGAGATCAAGATTAGCAGCAATCTCCTAAGATACCTTTCATTTGTTTCTGTGATTCTATTTCAACATCAAAATTCATCTTTGTCCTTTTGTAGACTCTTTCTAACAATGCAGTTCCTGAAAATGTGGGCAGCAGTGGCAGGTTCAAACTTGACATTTTGAAAAATAAAGCTAAGAGATCCTTGACCAGCTCTCTGGAAAATATCTTCTCAAGGGTGAGTTTTCCAAGCTAGAGTTATGTACTTTTTCTATGTGATATTGACTGTAAATCAATGTACATCGTTTCATTTTTTTTCTAAATAGGCAGACTCATTAACTTGTCATCATCAAAATTAACACTTTTCTTTAAGTGAACTCTGGTTTAAAGAAAATTGCAAACACAATATTTATGTTTGGTGTTATTATGCTGATTCTCATACCTGAATTATCTATAGAGTTTGAGTAATGGAGACACAGTCATAAAAAAATGGAAACAGGATATTTAAAATCTTAACCCTTGAAGAACTCAGTGTATTTTACTACAAAAAATTGTTATAAAACCCCCTTTTTTTGTATTTGTCTGGAATCTTAGGGAAAATTTTGAAAGTCAAGTAGTACATATTGGGAGAAATAAATTTATTAGAATTAATTATGGATTAATTCTATTAATAGTATTAATAGTAGAGATAAAAAACTCAACAATGTGATCATTTATTTTTATTTTTTTTTATTTTTGGCTAAATACGTGCAATTCTTTTAAACATATTTCCCTATTTTTTATGTTGTACCAAAAAAAACCCAGATCAAAAAGGGAAACAATGAGAAAGAAAAAACCAAACTAACAAATAAAAGTAAAATACTATATTTTGATCCACATTCAGGCTTCATAGTTCTCTCTCTGGATGTGGATGGCATTTTTCATCCCAAGTCTATTGGAATCACGAAACATTAAGTGTTTTGGAGCCTATAGTTATGTGAGTGGAGAGAAGGAAAAATATCAGACATATTATAAAGGTATAACTAAGACATGACAGTAGATTGGGTATGAAGGATGAGTGCTAGTGAGTAAAGATTACATTAAAGTTTCAAGTCTGAATAACAAGCAGAATGGTGGTGCCCTTGATAATAATAGGAAAGTTAGGTAAAGGAGAGAGTTTGAAGAAATCAGTTAATATTGGAAAAGATGGTCAGGGCTGCAGAAGAGAGCCAGATTTCTAGAAGATGGAAAGAGTGGGAAAGGAAAGATTTAATTTTTTATAGCATTTCAGAGAGCATAGTGGAATTACTAAGCAAATTCAAAGTGGGGCATTGGAAAGTAGACTTGAAGGAAGGGAGGGTAAGAGGTCAGGTAGTAGGGAATGGTATTTAGTACAGTGATGGCTGAAAATTCATAATCATTTAAAGGAAGAGAGTGTGAGGGTATGGGAGAATTATATTTTGAATAAGTCCTTGCAGAGTATCAGTGATTAAAGAGATCTTGTGAGGGATTCAGGAAATTAAGGTCCATCCTCATTGCATGTGATGATGTGTATTCTGTACATCTTAGAAAGTCCACCTTAGAAAAGACAGAACAGGCAAAGGTATGGCTTAAAAGTGTCTGGTAGGAGTGGGGAACTGTCACTTTGAAGTAGATTTGATCCAGGAGTGACTTTGCAAACAGTGGAAAAGGTTTTAGCAAAGACAAAACAGCAGGTAAAAGTTTTTGGATTTAGGGCTAACAGAGCTTCTTGGGAAGTCTGTGGAGAGAAGAAACCTGAAGTCAGTAATCTGGATTTGGGGAGATGTAAGAAAGACTCCTTAGGAAAGCTCTAAATCAAAGAGATCAGAAATGTGTGACCTAATTTTTTCTTTATTAAAACTTTTTATTTGCAAAATATATGAATGGGTAATTCTTTAACAATGACCCTTACAAAGCTTTCTGTTACAAATTTTTCCCCCTTAGTCCCCTCCCCTCCCCTAGATGGCAGGAAGTCTAATAGATGTTAATTATGTTAAAATACTTGACAAATCGAATATATGCATACATATTTCCACACTTATCATTGTTGTGCAAGAAAAATCGCATCCACAAGAAAAAAAAATCTGAGAAAGGAAACACAATGCAAGCAAATATCAATAGAGAGTATGAAAATGTTATGTTGTGGTCCACATTTCATATCTCTCTCTCTGGGTGTATATGGCTTTCTTCACTGAACATTTGGAAGTTGTTTGAAACATTTCATTGTTGAAGAGAGCCATGTCCATCAGAATTGATCGTCATATAGTATTGTTGTTGCCGTGTATAATGATCTCTTGGTTCTGCTCATTTCGCTCAGCATCAGTTCATGCAAGTCTCTCCAGGCCTCTCTGAAATTGTCCTGCTGGTCGTTTCTTATAGAACAATAATATTCCATAACATTCATATACCACAATTTATTCAGCCATTCTCCAACTGATGGGCATCCATTCAGTTTCCAGTTTCTAGCCACAACAAAAAGGGCTGCCACAAACATTCTTGCACATGTGAGGCCCTTTCTCTTCTCTAAGATCTCTTTGGGATATAGGCCCAATAGAAACACTGCTGGGTCAAAGGGTATGCACAGTTTGATAACTTTTTGAGCATAGTTCCAAATTGCTCTCCAGAATGGCTGGATCCTTTCACAGTTCCACCAACAATGTTTCAGTGTCCCAGTTTTCTCACATCCCCTCCAACATTTGTCATTATCTTTTCCTGAGTGTGACCTAATGTTGACACACTAACATTTTATTTTAAGCTCCGAGTTGAAATCATTACAGGGGATACAAAGCATTTCAGGAAGTGTTTCATGCTCACTTGCGAGTTCAATTGAATAGTCATTTATTGAGCTCCTCCTATATGTTAAGTTACTGGAGATCTAAACACAAGAAAATAGTCCTTTTCTCAAGGACCTTATAATCTACCAGGGAAAACAGTACATACAGAGAGGTAAGTATGTATAAAATACATGCAGAATAAACAAAGTAATTTTGGGGTATGAATATGATACATAACAACCTGGGAGGTCCCTGGAAAAGATATCAGATAAATTGTTCCTTTTGCAGGAAGAGGTAAGGAGGGAGAGAGAGCTTTCCACATAGGAGAGAAAGCCTGCAGAAGGGAGAGAGTCAGAAAATGACTTGTTATATATGGAATAGCAAGTAAGCCAATTAGCTAAATGGAGATTGTGTGGGGAGGAATAATGTCAAATCATTCTATAAAATAGGTTGGATCCAGGTTGCCAAGAACTTTAAATGCCAGTCAGAGGAATTTTTATTTAATTACAGAAGCAACAGAGATCTACTGAAATTTCTTTAGCAAGAAAAAGATATGGTCATACTTTTGCTTTAGTAATATCCATTTAGGGGCAGCTAGATGATGCAGTGAATAGAGAGCTGACCTTGAAGTCAGGAGGACTTGAGTTGAAATTTGACCTCATATACCTGACACTTACTAGCTGTGTGATCATGGGCAAGTCAGATATCTGAGGTCAAATTTGAACTCAAGTCCTCCTGGCTACAGGGCTTGTGCTTTATCCACTGTACCACGTAGCTACTCCCTCCTGCGGCCCCCCCCCCACTATAGTTGGAACTATAGTAATATCCATTTGGCAATTCTTTGTAGGATAAACTGGAGTGGGAAAAAATCTGCTAGGAAGTTACTTCACTAGTCTGATCTTGAGGGGATGAGGCTTGAGCTAAGCAGTAGCTATTGTGAATGGAAAAAAGGGGACAGATATGAGAAATGTAAAGATTTAGAGCTAAAAGGGACCTCAGAGGCCTTTAGATGTGGGAACAGTATGAGCAAGAGTGAAGATGATAAAAGTTTTCTTGGAGGTTTTGAATCTTGGTGATTGGAACTATGGTGTCTCATTATTTTTTGGGAAAAAAGAATATTAAGACTGAGTTACCAAATTGAGGTTCATGAATTAAAATTTATGTAGCTCTTTCAGCAAAATTGGTTTCGTGTGTTTGTTTTAAGCATTTAAAAATATTATTCTGAGAAGAATCATTTGGCTCCATCAGATTGCCAAAGGGTGGGAGAGATGAAGCCTATAACACAAAAAAGGGTTAACAATCCCTGCTTTTAGAAGAAAAATAATGGGTTCTATCATTGGGTTATTAAATATGACATATTTATGAACATCTAGGTGGATGGAAGCATTTAACAGATTTGTTAGTGATCTGACGTTTATGAGAGAGATTAGGGAGACATCTGTTATAAGTAGTTTGACTGTCTTTTGAGTGACATTCAGAGATGAGAGCAAATCATTGGTGCATTTCAACTACAATTATTCCTTCCACATCACAACTTGTCCCATCATGCTTTTGAAAGATTGCAGATCAGCATATATACATATATGTACACACCTGTGTGCTAGTATATATTAATATGCTATATATTTGGTATATTACAGGTCACCATTATATACATTAAAATATAAAACCAATTATTTTACTTTTATTTTGAATATATTTTGTATTTATTTATCATCTACAAATATGTATTTCTCAACCTCCCAGTAGAATGTAAGCTCCTTGATGGTAAGAACTGTCTGATTTTTGTTATTTGTATATCCATCATTTAATACAATCTAATGCTTAGTAGGTGTTTGATAATGTTTATTTATTCATCCAAATCCTGTGAATTGTAACGATTAAGATATTAAATTGTTTTATTAAACTTAAACAAAAGAATAATTTTTTTCTGTATTACAGTTATAGGTCTTTTGTGTCAATTGTTGACCAATGTAGTGGGGTCATTGAAAAGGAATGAAACAAATGATATTTGAATTAAACTGAGATCCTCTCATAAAATACCAATTATCTTTATGGCTTACCTGTAGAACTCCTTAATAGTAGGACAGGAAAGTGTGTGTGTGTATGTATATGCATACTCATATTACATTATTCTTCCAAAAAACCAAAAGCATCAAATATTTAATGATTTGAAGTTATATTTATTCCATGTTATCATACATGAAATTTGTTATTATCTTTTCATTTCAAGAAAATCTGTATTTCATCAAAAAGAAATTGCCTGCTAAGCTTTTATTCACTGTACCATAAAGACTTCTGTCTAATCTGTCCTCATGTGTTACATTTTAAAAATAATTATAATGACTTTAAGCAAAATTTACTGGTTCTCTTTCTATTCAAACACCCTAATTTAATGAACTATGGAGAAAATAGTGATGTAAAAAATGGAATTCCATTTGTAGGTAATAATTAATTCTTTATATTGGTATATGGTACTTTAGTCTAGACAGTTACTTATCCTGAGTGTTGTGAAGTAGTTTTATGTTTCAGTTGAGGATTAGATTAGGATCACAGGATCAAGGAGCTGGAAGAGACTTTGGAGGTCACTTTATTCAACCCACTCTTTTTTACAGAGAGCAAAATGACTAAATGCTCTCTGAGGTCCTTTGTAGTTCCAGTGTTCTGTGCTCCTTTGATAGTTTTACATCCTTCTATTTGATGCTCAAGGGGGTTTGAAGTCTTTCCTTTCTATCCCACCAGGTTCTCATGTCTGCATTGGTAAGTAAGACTGACATAACCTATAAATCATCCCCGGTAATAGAACAGCAGACCTGGTGTTCCAAAGTATTTCAAATTGTGAATCTTAACAAGTTCTTACACCAGGCAAAAAAGAATAGGATTTTTTTGTGGTTTGGAAATAGTTCATGTAGTATTTTAGTTTATTTAGTGAAAGAGAGTTTTTTTTAAGCATCTAGACTTGCCAGTTTTCTTTCTATGCATTATGTAGTTAGTATAACACTGATGTTCTAGTCATATGGTTTAGCCTACAATCACTGCCATTTTTAGATGTCAAGATATGTTGTAAAGCTAACTGTAGTTATTTGTGAAATAGGATCACTGTTAAACATGTGGAGAAGCTCATTAGCCATTTAAAATGAGTCCAAGGAAAACATTGATACATGTATTGCCAAATTAGCATATAGAAGAATTGACAAAGCTGTCTTTATAAGGACTATAATACCACAATGATGTATCCCAGTTACAAGCATATTTCAAAGAAAGGATCTAATGAAAGAAGCAGGTTTCCAAGTATATCTTTCCTCAGTGTAACAACACTGCTTTAAACAGATAGTTTCATGGACAGGCCCAATTAGAATTGTAAAATAAATATTCTAGCTTTTATTACATGAAAAACGAATATGCTAGGCCACTGTCAATGAAACAAGGTCTTTCTTTGTTTTTCCCTAGTAGAGATGATAATTTTGTGTTTTATTGTTTGGAAGGAAGGAAGGAAGGAAAGAAGGAAGAAAAGAAAAAAATGAATAAACAAAAGAAGGAAGGAACGAAGAAAATAAGCATTAATTAAATGTCTGCTAGGTGCTAAACACTATGCTAAGCATTTTACAAATAATATCTCATTTGATCCTTAAAAGAACACTGCAACATATACATTATCATCCTCATTTTACTGTGGAGGAAATTTAGATAGATAGAAGTCTAGTGACTTGCCTAGGGTTCCAGTTAGCAAATGTGTGTGAGGTTGGATTTGAATTCAGGTCTTTCTGACTCAAGACTCATTGCTTTATGTAGTGCATTCTCTAGTAATAGGAAGAGTTCTGCATAAGTGGTGAAGAGGCTAGTTTGGATCCTGATTGTGGTACTTACTTAATATGACCTTGAACAAGTCACTCATTTCTTCTGAAATTCATTTTCCTCATCTGTGAATTGGGAATAATAAAATATATATTTGGTAATAAAAACTGAAGAGCATTCATTGTTATGCTTTAGAATCATAGGAATGAAAGCCTTCAGAGGTCATTTATTCACTTCCCTCTTTCTCCTTTCTTTCATATAGGAGAACATGTAAGTCACCTTATATAGTTGAGCATTAGAAAACCAATAGCTGATCATGGTTAACCGTCAGGAGAAGTGTTTTTAAAAATTCTGACATACATCCTTTCTGTAGCCTAAGCTTACAGATTTTTTTTTTCATTTTAGTAGAAACAGAAAAAAATAGTCTCCATTTTTCTGTATAAAGAGCTTTTCATGACTTTGAAAAACTATTATTAAATTGTCCTCTCTTTTCCTTCTCTTGAACTTTTCATCAAAGTTTTATCTGCCTAGTCTTTATTCAACTTTATGTTTCTCTTCTGGACCCCATTTAGGTTCATTGATACTCTAATTGTGAATATGGAAATTTTCTACTATTCTCATAAGGGTCCATCCAGGGCTATACGCATATTGGAAGATGCAATATTTCACACGTGTTCTGCTTCTTAGTTTCATTCCAGTGTAATCCTTGTATTTTTAACTAAAACATGATAATTGCTAATTCAGGAAAAAAAAATAGAAATCTTAGCCAAATGTGCAAGGTAACTTTTTTTTTCCTTAACCAATTCAAGGTCCCATTTGAATTTGGGACAGAGAAAGAGAGAGAGAGAGAGAGAGAGAGAGAGAGAGAGAGAGAGAGAGAGAGTGTGTGTGTGTACATATATACATATATGTATCTGCACACACACGTATATGCATTCACACACTTGCCAATAAAGCAAAATTGCTGAGGATTTCCTGGTTGGAAGTGTTATATTTTCTGCCTACCTATTTCTTACTTAGTTGAGAAGTAAAAGTCTGTAATTAATTTTTTTTTCAAATTAAACTATTACATAATGGATAGAGCCTTGAGCTTAAAGTCAGAAAGATTTCAGTTTGTATGTAGGCTCAGACACTATTACTAGCTTTGTGACCCTGAACAAGGCATTTAATCTCTGTCTGCCTCAGTTTCCTCACCTGCCAAATAAGGATAATAATAGCACCTACTTCTGAGGATTGTTGAGGGATCAAATGAGATATTTGTAAAGCACTTATCACAGTGCTTAGCACATAACAAAAGCACAGAATACCATAGGTGCTTAATAAATATTTATTTTCTTCCTTTCCTTCCCTCTAACCCCCAAGGTGGGGGCATGAGATTAGGGAATTTAGACATTTGATTATGTAGAGTTTATTGAGGAAAACTTCATTTTCTTGGGGAAAACCTTTACTCTTTTTGAAGAAAATGTTTAGATATACATATATATGCCTATATATGTGTGTATTTTACATTTTTGTGCCTATATATTTGTGAGAACAGCAGCCTAAGAGTTGGAAAGTTGTATTGGGTTGTTTTTAGTTGTGTCCAACACTTTGTGACCCCATTTGAGGTTTTCTTGGCAAATATACTGGAGTGGTTTGTTGTTTCCTTCTCTAGCTCATTTTACAAATGAGGAAACTAAAAAAAAAAAACAGGGTAAATGACTTGCCCAGGATCCCACAGTTAGGAAGTATCTGAGGTGGGATTTGCATTCAGAAAGATGAGTCTTTTTCACTCCTGACCTGATACTCCATCCACTGTGCTATCTTGATAGAAAGTCCTGGGTTTAAGTCCTTCTGAAACCCATTTGCTGTGTGATCCTGAGCAAGTCACTTAAAAGTTCAGTGTCCTAGGCACTCTCTAAGATTCTCAGTTACCAAAGTCTGCCACTCTATAAATATTTTTGAAGTACTTATTATGTCCCAGGCACTGTACTAAGCAGTAGAAATAAAGAGGAAGGGGAAAACAGCCATTTTCCTCAAGGAGCTTACATTCTAATGAGAAAGTGTACATCTAAGTACATAGTACATGGTACATAGTAGATTTATGCTTAGTAGATCAAAGGTAATCTCAGAAGGTATGGTACCAGCCACTGAGGAGATCACGAAAGACCTTTTGCAGAAGGTAGAATTTGAGTTGAATCTTGAAGGAAGCCAAGGAAGCTAGACATGAAGAGGGGGAATGTTAGCATTCTCAGCATGGGAGATAGCCAGGGGAAAAACATGGAGAAGGGAGACAGTATCTTGGGTAAGAAATACTGAAAATTCTTCACACTGATAAAATTGTAAGACTCCCTGAAAAATATATATTACAAATGTATGCTTATAAAAAACTTTTCTTATATTTCCTAGAATCTTTTTCACTTCTATTGTCTGTATTTCAAGTTTTTACTTTTTCTTTGTAAATGCTTATATCCACCCTTGTTATGGAGACTAGTGAATAGAAGCTAATATTTAATATAGTATGTTAAGCTTTGTATATGACTTTACAAACATTAACCTATTTGGTCCTCAGAACAACCCTGTGAGATAGGTGATATTGTTATCTTCATCTTACAAATGAAGAAACTGAGGCAGACTTGCCCAGGGTTACACAGCTAATAATTATCTGAGCTGGATTTGAACTTGTCTTCCTGAATCCGGGCCAGCGTCCTGTCCACCATTTTACTGCCTCTAATTCCTACTCTTAATTCCTTGAAACACACACATTTCTGAATCTGAGATTTAGAATGGATCTCACATCTCCTATCTTCAAACCCAATTTAATAAGAATGCCCTCTATATCATCAAAAAAAGTGACTGTCTTATTTCTGCTTGAAGATGTCATTGATGGGGAACTAGCTGTTTCTGGGGAAAAGTTATCCCACTTTGAAGCAATGCTAATTATTAGGATGTTTCCCCTTCTATCAAGTCTAAATCTGTCCTTCTGAAGCTTCATATGAAGAATCACAGAAACTATGAGTTGGAAGGGACCTCAGTAGACATATAATAAAAACCATAAATGAACCCACTATGAGATAACTCTTAAGTAGTCATCCAGCCTTTGCTGAAAGATCTCATCGCCTCTGGAGGCAATCCATGCCAATTTGGACACTTTTAACCATTAAGAAGTTTTCCCTGACACCAAATTTAAATAATGAAATTCCTTTCTATTTTTATTGGGGACCATACAGAACAAATCTAATCTCTTCTCCAGGACCACTCTTCCAACATTTGAAGACAGCTAACTTATCCCAGGGTATCTTTTCTTCTCCAGACTAAACTGGTACCTCACTCTATGAAGTATTAAGCAGAATGCCCTCACTTAGTATTAACCTGCTTACCATACTTATAGCATGCTTTATATTCTGGATACTGTCCCAGGAGAATGGAGTTTAATTAGAAATTCAGACCAGTACAAACTAAATGAATGGCACCTTTGTTCATTGTTTTGACAGGAGGCCCATTATGAGCTAATGTGTAAGGGATGAGCTTCTGGGCTCTGAGAAAGTTTCTCACAGCCCACCAGACCTCTATCACTAAGAGCCGTGGGTGAGCCAGGCTTTTTGTGTGCTTCCTTTATCCTCCAATTTTCCTTCTCAACAAATTATAATGTCCAAAGACTCCAAAGCATAAATCTGGGAGTGGAAGTAATAGGTTAAAGCCTTTGCCACCTGCTGCCTATATGACCTAGGACAAGATTTCTTAACCCATTTGTTCTTTGGTTTCCTCATCTATATGATTGGAGTATCGAGCTAGATGATCCCTAAGACTCTTTATAACTCTAAATCCTAAGATTCTAACATAGTAAAGGGTGTAGAAATCATCCATAAATTTACCAAAGAGCTTCAGAGTTCATTCTCTTCCTTCTGCCATGCTAGAGTACACAGAGTGGGAAGGACTTAAATTGGTCTAAGGTGATTTCTTGGGATATTCTGTTTGTCCTCATCCATATTTATTGTTTCTAAGAAAAAAGCCAAAAGCCAAATTTCTTTTATTGTCATCTTCCATCTTGTATAGAGAAGTTATAGTATAGTAGAAAGAATGTTGAAATATGGGAAATAGAGAACCAGGGTTTAACCCCAGTTAAGCAATGACTACATAAGTTTCCTCATCTATAAAATTGGATGAGCAAGGGAACGAGCACTGATTGAATACCTACTATGTGCCAAGCACTGGGCTAAGAACTTTACAAATATTATTTCATTTGATTCTCACAACAACCTTGCAAAGTATGATTCCTGCTTTACAATTGTGGGAACTGAGGCAGACAGAACTAAGCTATTTGCTTAGGGTCAAACAGCTAGTAATTGTCTGAGGTGAGCTTTGAACTCAGGACTTCCTGACTCCAGGTCCAGAATTCTATCAGTAGTCATCAGAAAGTGTGCCAGTTTCAATGATGAAAAATGATTATTCTTGATATTTTTTCTCTTAAATCACAGTCATTTATTAATATGATCCTTTTCTTCGTCTTTCAGATGACCTCAAGAGAAATGAAAAAATTAAAAGTAGGTTAGCAAAGCCAATCAATACATCAAACCTCTCTGACAATATGTGTATTATTCCATACCAGTAGCTCCCTACTTCTGGAGTCATGCTTGGTCATTATAATGGCATAATATCAGGTTTTGTTTTACAGGTTTTTCCATATACATTGTTATAATCATTGTATATATTGTTTTCTTTGTCATGCCTTCTTATCTTGGTATCAGTTTATATGTCTTCCTGTGATTCTCTCAATTCTTCATATTCATGTTTTTGGTTTTTTTTAACCACTCAACAATATTCTGTTAACACCTATTTATCAGAATATTTTGTTTATCTGTTTCCCATTTGATGGATTCCTGTTTTATTTCTAACAAAAAGTTTCCAACAAAAGTGTTGTTATGGTATATGGATATAAGACTATCAATTCAGCAGCAAGTAGCATAAGATAACATTCTCAAACTAGCTTTTAGGATTCTGGAGTGAGATACAGAACCAAGTAAAGTATTTAATTCTTCTCTTCCTACAGGGAGCAAACAGAATGAGAGGTCGTCTAGGAAGCATGGACAGCTTTGAAAGGTCCAACAGTCTTGCTTCAGAGAAGGTACCAAATGAAGGCTGAATAAATGCTACTGTCCTAGGACTTATTCATTTATTTCAGCTTTAAGTAGTATATAAAGTAATATAATTTGTTTTGCATGGAGATATCTCCTTATGTACAAGATACATATTAGTATTTGAATTTTCAGCATGTGTTTTACATGTCAGCATGCATTTAACATTGTTAAAGTTGACTGGATTGGGTGTTCATGCATTACTGATCTTGAAGTGTTCAGTTTGGACTCCATTTGTGCTTGAGGACAATAGATATCTTCCCTTTTTATAAGTTAGTTGTGTTACAATAAGATTTTTTGCCATGTGGAGTTTTTCTTCTTGGTGATGCGTTTATCCTCAGTAATGTAAATTCATATAATAATAAGCTGTTGTTATAATACAGTTTTGCTGAACTTTAGAACTAATTTCGATTTTGTTCTCCCTCCTCTTACTTTTTTTTTCTTAATTTCAACTTCATACCCAGTTTTCTTTTTGAAAATACTCTTTTCATTTTTTCTTCTGATTCTTGATAGTCCTGAAAATTGAAGCATATTCATGTTAATTTCTTTAAAAATATACATCACAATTTGAAGCCTATTCAAACTAATTTCTTTTTAAACCTATAAAAATTAGTTTCAGTAAACTTTTTATTTGTAAAGTTTCTATAACTAAGAATTTATTTCAAATTTTATTGGTCTTAGGGTCTAAAAAACATGACATATAGTGACTGTTGTGTGACACATAAACAATGAACTGGTCTGAACTGGAAAGTTTATTAGACTTGTCCATGCAATATGAGACACATACCGGCATAGCTCACTTTTCATTTATTTCCTGTTTTTCATGTTTTTCAGTTTACCTCAGGCAACACGTAGTTGGACAATAGCCTACCCAGGGGACAAGGATGCCTCAGATTTTATTATTTTATTTTCCTGCTGCTGCTGCTGCTAAAACTGGACAATCAGACTGTGTTATGTTGTTTTGACAGTACAGGAAGTATGCAACTGATATGTCAAGGAAATTAGCAGACACATATACACAAACCCCTCCCGCTTTTGGTCATGATTCTTTTTCATCTTTCTGCCAACAGCAGAAGTACAGTAGCTACAGCATTTTATTGCCACAAAGTGTCAGAGGAAAGAATACCTTGTCTTATCCCCACTTTCTTATTTTGGTCTGTCTTTGTGGATGCTTTTGTCTCAGAGCCAGCTTCTCCAAAGAAGTTGGTCATGCTCCTCCTGATTAGTGTGCAGCATGGCTTAAGTCAAAGAGGCGACTTGCTCATGACCCAGCAAAAAGAAGAGACCTCCTCTCTCCTGTGAGCTCTCTCTTGTCAGGCCTGCCATGCTTTCTGTGAGAAGGCAAGGCCTCACTCCCCTTTGATCTCTTCTCAGGACTGTTCACCAGGTGACTCCCCGCCAGGCACCCCGCCAGCCTCTCCACTGTACCCGGCCTGGCAGACCTTCCCTGAAGAGGATTCAGACTCCCCTCAGTTCCGAAGGCGAGCACACACATTCAGCCATCCTCCCTCAAGTACAAAGAGAAAGATCACTTTACAGGATGGGCGATCTCAGGGTGTTCAGTCTCCTCTCCTGAGACAGAGTTCCATTGAACAATGCAGGTGAGTCTGAACTTTCCTTCCTATTAGACTTGGCAGTGTTGATTTTGGTGAGAGTTGTGCTGGGAGGGAAATGGTGTTACACTAAAAAACATGTGATGTCAGTGTCCTATTTTCTATAGAGGAGGAGAAAGGCACTGTATAGATCTATCAGTGTGCTAAATAATGGTAGTCTAACATTGGTTAGTTTAAATTATGCATTATGCGTATTACTTGGAAGAACCACAAAACCCTGATTAACAGAAAACCTGTAAGGAGAGGTTTAACACATATCAACAGTCTATTTTTAATAAAGGGAAAAGATTGAAGAAAGTTATCCTGCAGTTATTTTGACTGAAATTTGCTGACTGCACAAGTTAGTCAATGGTTTCCAGGTGATAGCTACAAAGAAATGAAGTCAGCAAGTTTTAAAATGACTAATTACTAGAACTTCCTGTTCACACAAAATCACATGACTAGATAAAAGCATATACTAGATTAATTTTAAAGTTGGGGTAATCATTTTGTTAAGTGCAAAATAAAATCTTTTGGATTTCCCTCTAGAATAAAATAATTAGCCTTAATATGAATGCATACCATAGTTGACAGGAAATATAGCAACCTGAAAAAGCTACTCTAAGAATTTGTGATGTATTACTTTGGAATTTATTTTATTATGTCATCTTTATCATATGATGTATTAAAATTATGTTTTGGGTTTGTACAATAATGTACATACTTAATACTTTCTTTTCTTCTCACTATGTAACTGAAATAAAAATTTGTTTCCTAGGACTCATATCTTTTCTCTTCATTATATGTAAGAAGTTATTTAGATGATATGTGATAGGCACTATATGTGATATATGCACTAGAATGATTCTTTAAATCTCATATTGATTATATAGGACAACTTTCTAGTGTTAATTTCCAGAAATTATTAGGACTAAAGGTGGCAAAAATGTTTTAAAGAAATATTATAAGATATTAAGTAAAATAAGGTAAAACTTCCTTTTCTTCATATATAAAAATAGCTCTTTGCCTCATATTTTATAATATTTTTATATAATATGAATGATATTATTTTATTAATATAAAAGATATTATGAAGAAAAGTAAAACAAAAATTGCATTTGTATTCTAAGACAGTCAATCTCTTTCCCAGGATGAAGTCTCTTAAGCTCAATTCAGGAATTTAAAATGAACACTCCTACTAAATTACCAAATAAGCAGACAAAATAACCTTCAGAATGTGTCAGCTAAACTAATAATCAACTTATATTTTCAAAACTATGAAAATAAGAGAACATTTTTAGTTGAGTTGTTTGTGGCAATGCAGTATAGTTAAGCAGATTTATTTTTTCTAGTGCTGAATGGACTACATTTATTAAGTACCTTGGATGAACAAAATAAGATCAAAGAATATGAAAATTGGTGTTAACAGTAAACTGAAATTTACATGTTGATTTCCAAAAGCAAAAAAAAAGTTAATCCTTTATTTTTAGAAAAGCTTACTATTTTACTTAAAATAATCAGACCTTTGAAGCATTGGTAACCTGCTTTTCCTTGTGGAATTTGTTTCCTGTGATTATTTCCCGTGAAATTTCTCTTACATATGAAAACAAACAACAATTTGTCCTAAAATTTTTTAGAATGTGTTAAAGGTGGTGCAGCTAGGTAGAGCAGTGGATAGAGCACCAGACCTGAAGTCAGGACGACCTGTGTTCAAATCTGGTTTCAGACACTTAACATTCCCTAGCTATGTGACTCTGGGCAAGTCACTTAACCTCAATTGCCTCAGCAAAAAAAAAAAAAAAAAGAATGTGTTAAAGACTAATGCATGATGTAAGGGATATGGCATAACATTAGATTATGAAGCAAGAGTATTGCACATAGTGAGTAATATTAGCTTTTTCTTCTCTGGCCCAATTCCATATTTTCTTTTCTTACATAATTAATTGATATCAAGAGGCTGTTTAAAAGATTTTTTAAGTGAACAAAATTCTTAACTGTTGTATGATAAATTAAAACAAATTTGCTGTATTTTCTGTGCTTAGCGTTCTTCCATCAGGTCGACGCATTCACAAGGAGAGTAAATCTTCTTCTTCCAGTCTTCCAAGTCTTCATACTTCCTTCTCTGCCCCTTCCTTCTCTGCCCCCTCTTTCCTGAAAAGCTTTTACCAGAGTTCAGGTAGACTGTCCCCACAGTATGAAAATGAAATAAGGTGAGAGCAGTAGCCTCTGTTGGCAAAGAAAATTTTTTTCTAGAGTGCTTCTGGTGTACTGATATGCTAATAAAAATTAATAAGTTTTGGAATGACATCTAAATATACTGCTTTGTGCTAATTTCTAATTTGCTTTCCTAAATATTTGATTTGCTTCTGTTTGAGTATCCTAATGAAAATTTTCAAAGTAGAAAATTAACTAAAGTGAAGAACCATTGTTTAAAATCGGTAGTTTTCATACTTTTTTCTAGTGTGGACCTTATCTTAATTTTCTCCCCAGATCTCAGAATCTTAAACTTGGGAGTGGTGGTAGATTGTTTGAGATCTAGAATTGATAATATTAAATAATAACTTTTTCCTCATGAATCCCTGGACCTGCCTTTTGAAATTCCATAGTTCCTTAGAACAAAGTTTGAAAGCTACTGATAAGTGACTGCCTAAGAAAGATGATTGATGCATGTTAGTCATTTTTTTTGAATGGTTCAAAGAATTAATTATTTACCTGACCAATTTTCTTTGATATGGGTCTGTTTTTTTGCATTTAAATGGATATGGGGTTCCAGAACCCACAATTCTAAATAACAGTTGGGTGGATAGATAGGAGTAAAGGGATGGGAAGGGGAGAGCTTTGATGGTGATTTTTCATTCTAAAAGAGGGAATTTAAAAAAAAATTGTTTAGTCATGGGGCAGCTAGGTGTCTCAGTGGATAGAGCATCAGCCCTGAAGTCAGGAGGACCTGAGTTCAAATCTGGTTTCAGACACTTAACACTTCCTAGCTGTGTGACCCTGGGCAAGTCATTTAACCACAATTGTCTCAGCAAAGAAAAAAAAATTGATTACTCATTGTGATGGTCAGTCACAATTTATAGTACATGAGAAGAGTAAGCAAGGAAATTCCATTTAAAAACAATGTATGTGACATTTTATACTTGCTAAACATTTTTTAATCTATTAGTTTTCATGTACATGCGTTGATCTAAATTTTTTTTTGTTCATGCTTACACCATAAATTATATGGTTTTTGAGAGATTCTGTTTCATAGTGAGCAAGGATCTTTTAGTATAGGAGTTGACAACTTTGAAAACTGCACTACCATATTCTGTTCTTCTAGTGTGTGGAGAATAGGCGGTAGTAACCGTTGACTTGAGTGTAAGGAGCTGTACGGATTATAGTTTTGAGCATGGCAACTATTTTACATATCTATATTTACATATATTTATAATTCATCAGAAGAGAGGGAATAATAACTAATTTATGTGACACTTAAAATGGATCCATGTGACATTTTGGTCAAGTGTGTTTCATGTTGCAACCATGTGTTACCAAAAAATAAAAGTATTTCATCAGCCCTGATGTCTAGTTCCATTTTTAGAGATCTCCACACCAAATGTCTGCTCTTCAAATGTATTTTTCCCACACTGGATGGAAAGATAATAATTTTCAACCTGTGTAGTTTTGAATCTGAACTTGCTGTACACTAGGGACAGAATTTATTTCTAATGAGGAAGATTGGGGAAGGAATGGAGATTGCTAAATTAATGTGGTAAAAATATTTAACCAGAACAAACCTTGTAAAGTGTTCAGTGAATTTAGAATGATCTTTTTTTGTGTTCATTGGTATTAAATTTAGTCATGTAGGGCTTTGTTTGCAGTACATTGTCCTCTCATCTGCCTGACTTCTAGCCATTGATTGAAAGACTTGAGATGACGCTTATGAGGCATCTAAGGACAATATTGGATAAATCAGGGTTTTTTTGTTTGTTTTTTGGTGGGAAGAGAAGAGAAATATCAGAGAGAATCCCATTTTGCAAAAATGTTATGACTCCAAATAAGAAAGTCTATTAAAATATTACAGATTAAATTCGGATAGGGGAAGGGAGAGGATAAAAAGTTATTTTATCCTTTAAAATTTGTTACTATATACCATTTTAAAGTATGGGTATATTTATTCTTCTTTAGAATTAGATTCTGATATTCACATTTGCATTTTCTCTTTAGACTGGTTTTAATATTGGAAATAATATTGGGAATATCCAGAGGTATACACTAAATTTCATTGGAAATTATAGTTCTGTCTATTGACTTACTTCAAAGGCCATGTTTATAGTGGAGTACTCCAGTAGTTTTGGAATCATTTTTTTGTGAAGTTATTTTATTTTTCTGAAGCTATAGTGTGACTTAGTACCCTAAATCAAAGAGCTCTAAACCATTCAGTAGGACCAAACAGTAGGAAGACTTTCTATAATCTATTGTGATGATGTCTTGAAATTCCCAGTGCAGTTTTAAGTTTTAATAAGTCTTAAAACTGCTTTAAGAGTTTTGGGACATCTTCTACTTAAATTGACCTACAGAAATCTGGGATTGAAAATTTGTTGAGTTTGTATCCCAAAAAACAATTTGCTTCATCTTAATCTTTATCTTATCTTATCTTTCTTATGATATATGAGAGTAGGGATAAAGTGAAATTTTAATAAATGATTTTGAGTTTAATTGAAAGTAATTTCTCTTAGGAAATATATTTCATGTGTTTCTGAGTATCTGTGATCAAGCAAGATACCCAAATAGTAAGCCATAGGACAATAAGGCACAATGCCCTAATAAAGTAGATGAATTTATGAAGATTTGTTGCTCACAATAAGTGTAATAACTGTAAGAAGTAATACTTTTTCAAAACTGTTATCTTGAATCTTGGGTATTTATTGTACTTGTTGTTATCTGTATAGGAAGTAAAAAAGTAAAGGAAAATAAATATCCTTTATCTCATTTCCAAAGTGAAATATGGTAGCATGATATTCAGTTTATCTAATATATTTTATGTTAATTTGTTGTGATGCTTCTTAAAATTTTATCTAAAAGCTTCTAGAATAATGTCTTACAATAGTAATTTTACAGTTATTACTATCAGAGTTCATGAATTCAAAGTAAATAATAATTATTCATCTTCATCTTCATCTTTACTACTCTCTGTTGGAAAAATGAATTATCCTAGGCAAGATGTTCTGAGATAGTTTTCTCACATTCACTGATAAAAATAGTATAAGGTTTGATTTGGTGCCATTATTGTTTGAATTATATCTACAAATCATCATAGAGTCTTGAAACAAAGCATTTCAGTGCTTTACCATGATTTTAGACATATATCTTTATTGTTGTGCTAATGCCCTTCCTTCTTTTTCTGTTGCACTAGAATGAAGGACTCTGCTTCAGAATCAAGGTGATTGGAAATTTTAAGTATGTTTATGTGTCATGAAGGAAGAAGGCTCATTGATCTTATTTAGTTCCTATTGTCATTGAATCCCCCTTTCCCTACATAACTGTTTTTTTTTTAACATTTAATATTTCTAGCTTTCTTATTTTTAAAACATTTATTGGGTATCTGTTGGGTGCATGACATTGGTTTGGATACTGTGGGAGTTATATAATTAAGGGGATGTGTTCCTTGTTCTCAAGAAGTTTACTTTATGAGTTTTTTCCTTAGTAATCCTAATGAGAAGCTTGTTTCTACTCTTTTTCTGTGTTGGCCTTTCCAGAAAGGTATTATGGCTTTTATCCCAAGACTGGTAACATAAATAATAAAATCCTTTTTTTTTTGTGAATCTTAATACTGTAGATAGTTGACAAAAAAACCATATATGATATATAAAACATTTTTTCATGTATTTTATGATGGTTATCAGATGAATAAAGTATTTGTGACTATTTCAGTACCCATCAGTGGATCAGGCTGGACCTGCTAAGGACTTTCAGATCCCTTTAAGTTAACTTTGTAGAAAAGTAAGGCCAGATCTTGCATCTTGGTTTCTTCTTCACTCTTAGATAAGAGTTTGACTCTACATCTTTGATAACTCAGAAGAAAATATCTTCATTTCCTCTTGAACCTTACATATGTTTTGTGAATAAATGTCAGTAAGTTGTGATTAATTAGCTATAGCTGAGAATTATTTACTGGATTTCATGTAGATATTATGATCTTTGAAAACAGTAAAATCAATTTTTCAACTTTATTATTGTACTTCTTGACCTTTGTAAAAAAGTTGTGAATTTATCTGTTTACTTACTCAAATTGAGAAATCTCTTTCAAGTTTGGGGTTTAGAAAAGGAAGTTTATTACTTTGGTTATTTGTATTATTCATGTTTTTCATTGTTTCATTGACTTTAATATAATAACCTCTGTGCTTTCTGTTAGTTTATTCATACAGCAGGTCAAATCTGCATTTACTTAGTAAAAGTTTCTTTAGGATAGCAAAACTGCATGAAGATAAAAGTCCATGTAGATGAAGTAAAATTTAATGAATTGCTTCACCATGCTTTAGAGACTTTTTTTTAGCATATTTATGAAGCCTCTCTTGAAATATTTTGAAAGAGAAATATTTAATTTGCTCCTTTTGTAAACAATTCTTTTCTTGTTTGTCATATTTTGCAGATTTAATTTTGTCCTTTTGTGTTTTTTAAGTTGTTTTAGTTTCACGTAGCTTTCATTTAATCTTTTCTTAGCTACCAAAAGTGTCACAATAAAGGTTTCATTTTGATGGAGTATATTCTTTAATATGCATTGAAATCCTTTTTTTTTTTAAATGGCATATGAAGTATTTTCAGGGAACAATGCAAAAACATTTCAAGCCAGTTTTAGCTGTATGTAGTGTTAGAACTTCTATCTTGTCTGTGTTGATTTGTGATAGTTTGAAGATTTTCTACTTTGTTATTGTTCCTCAAATTAAAAAAAATGTTAATGTGATGTGTAGTAATGCTAGCAATTTGAAGACATTGTAACCATTGATTCCAGTGTATAGTTACTAAAACATCTTGAATCTAATGGGTGCATTATATTTTGTTTGGGATAGATCACATTAATTTAGTAGCTCACATTGGGAAATTTTGTGTTTTTTAACTCAATTCTGTGTTCAAGGTTATTTTGGAACTTAATTAGTTCATATCCCACTCATAGCATGAAATATATTCTTTTTGTTGATTGCGTGGAGAAAGAAGGATTTTCCCCACCTTGTATAATGGGAGAAGGAATCTGAGACTTTTTGTCCCTTCTAGATGACTGTGAAAAAAGATTGCATTTGTGTTTTGTAGATAACTATTATATTATCTTAATCCATTTTAATTAGTATTTCTCATGCTTTATTCTGTTGATTGGTTTTCCTATTTCTGGTAGATAAACTGTTAACATAGAATATTTTCCAAGGATATTTTCACTGGGGGAAATGCTTTATATTTTTGGAAATTAAAATCGAAGAGAGGAAGAAAAGTTGGTGTGTGTGTGTGTGTGTGTGTGTGTGTGTGTGTGTGTGTGTATACAGTGAATATTAGTTGTCTTGGTTATTCAGCATATGGAACATATGACATGTTAACACATTAGTCCTTTTATAAAAAAATCACATGCTTACTTTCAAAAATACTATTGCTCCAGAAGGAAAGGAAACAAGATTGATAGACTCTCAGTATTAAAAAAGAAATGGCAAGAAATAAAATAACTCAAAGAGTTTACAATTTTTTTTCACTAGGCTTATGGAAGGCCTATAGAAAAAAGACATCTTTATTTGTAAATCTGTTAAACTTCAATTCCCCTAAATATTCAAGATTTCTTAAATGGAGTGCAAAACTGTACTAAAATCATGTTATCTTCGGGGCAGCTAGGTGGTGCAGTGGTTAGAGCACCAGCCCTGAAGTCAGGAAGACCTGAGTTCAAATTTGGTCTCAGACACTTAACATTCCCTAGCTGTGTGACCCTGAGCAAGTCACTTAACCCCAATTGCCTCAGCAAAAAGCAAAAAAAAAAATAAAAAATAAAATAAAATCATGTTATCTTCTTGTTGTTTTTATAAGATATTTTGCATACCTAATTCCTAATTTGGTTTGATGGAATTAAAGGAGAAAAGAAAACCATTATCAGAGTTTGGAAAATATCTGCTACTTTCCAACTGTCCTCCCAAACTTACTTCTCCATGCCTTGGCATGAATAATTTTGATGATAATCTATTCCTGGATGAGTTGGAATGAAGGAATTTAAGTATAAACACAATTGGATCAAGAGTAATTCAAATGGTTTTGATTCTTAGGATTGCTGTTTTGTGCTCCTGATTTTGGAAGCAAGGATGTCAGGTAGCTGAAAGACTGAATGTAAAGTATTAGTGAAAAAAATTATTACAGTGAGTCACATATATTTACTAAATAATAAAATGGTAAAAAAAGTTATGTCTTACTCTGTAATTGCAGTCTTTAAATTTTTAATTGGAAAATAAAATAATATTTCAAGATATAATATTCATCCTTTAATTAGAGTGTTTTAAGCCATTTTATGTATTAGCTTTTGAATTTAGGTTTAATTAGTTAACTGATAAATATCAAGACTTTTTTGGTGCTCCTCAGTGTAAAAGCTGTATTGAAAGTAGAAGACAATTTTTAATTCAGTGATTTCCTTTAAGCTACTTATGTTCAGAAATGAGCCATAATGAAATATTGGGTAATAAAAAATGTGCTTCATTTACCTATTTTATTATTTTTTTTCTGAAGATTTTGTTTTTTATAAAAGACATTGAGACACTCCAATTTAGCCTGTCATTTTATTAGTGTTTCAAATACTGAAGAGACAATTAGTAATCACTTGGAAAGAACTTTGAAGTATTATTCAACTACAAGAGTTTTATTGAATTTTTCAATTAATTTATCTTGATTTTTATTTGAATTAAAGCTATATAGAAGTAATTCAACAATTATTGGGAAGCCTATTCTTTCGATTGAAATAAGCTATCCTAGCTTATTGGCCCTAAAATGAATACATCTCTACAATATTTGTTTTACATTATAATCAAAATTGTTGCTTAATTATCAAATTGTCACATAATTGAAACTTTTTCTTTTTGGTTTTTAAGCACTTAGAAGATATCTTAGTTTCAATCAAACAATCTTACCAGTACACTGGGTACAGTATTGTACCCATTGTACTACTGTCCCATTATGGGTCTTGCAGTCTTATTGTCTTAAATGAAAGATTCATGCGCAAAGGGAGGTAGTGGTTGCTGAATAAAATGCCCTATCTTTTATAATACTTCCTCCTTTACACACTATAAGACCTATCTAAACTGAAATGCACAAACATGCCTTGTACTTTCCCCTCTACATGCATTTGCTTCTTCTACTATCTTGCTTAGAACATTCCATATATTTTTTTTTTGGCCTATTAAATTTCTACCCATCTTTTAAGGCCCTATTCAAATGAATCTCTCCCTAATTCTTTCTGTTGGTAATTACCTTCAAATGCATTTATGCTCTATTATTATTATTTTACTTATCTGTTTATGTGTTTTCTTCTAGTAAGATTCATGAAGATAGGAACTATGTGTTACTAAACTTCCTGGTATTCAGTACTTTGCATATAGTAAAGCTTAATTAATGATTGTTGAATTGAACAATAAACAAAATTCTTATAAATTCTTAGAAGTATTGCTTTGATAAGTCACTACTCCCACATTCATTGAGAAGATAAGCAGATCCTTTTTTATTTGTTTTACTTGTTCATCTCAGGAAATATTTTTTCATGACACTTTTGTTAAATGTGTGGAGAATATAGTATAGTACTAGCAGATTAAGGTATTTAAATCCTATCACAGAGATCCTAGTTAAGGGTAACTTTAGTCTAAAAGGACAATGTAGGTACTAGTGTTCTCAAAAGAGGAAGTGAAGAATATAATACTTACCTCAGTTATTTAAGAATATGTGATTACATCAGTGTGAGGCTTCTGACTTGTGACGCATATCACAACTCCTGGGCATTTTGTGAATTCCTGTGGCAAAAAAACAAAACAAAATTTAAAAAATCCCATATTCTCCAATGAGCAATTAGACTGATAGTTATTTTACAACACATTTAAGGTTAGCCATTACCAACTTAAAACTTTTCAGTTTATTGCAACTGGCATTATCTTTTTGACAATCCTACTTTACTTGCATAGCATGAACCATCATTGAAGTAGAACTTTGATAGAGAAAAGAGCAACATTTATTCAGTTTATTTCAGCAGTTCACTTCGACAAATATTTACAGGTAACTACTATATGTTAGATACTGTGGTAGGTAGTAGGGAAAAAAAAATCAAAGAAAAAAAATGGTGGTACTATGGATATATGTACCCAGAAAAGACCAGTTGTCCCCACTCTGGAGAACTTATCATTCTCTTGAGATATACAAGTAAACATTTGGATAAATACAAGATTTTTTTTTTCCTGAGGCAATTGGAGTTAAGTGACTAGCCCCAGGTCACATAACTAGGAAGCATTAAGTGTTTGAGGTCAAATTTGAACTCAGGTCCTCCTAACTGAAGGGCTGGTGCTGTATCCACTGGACTACCTAGCTGCCCCAATACAAGATAATTTAAAGATCACTTTGGAGTGGAGAAACCACATGGAGAAACAACAGATACTTCCCTTCAGAGAAGGGAGCAATCACTTGCAATACGGTTAGGATTCTAAGTGATAAAGGAGTTCATTCTGTGATGGGAGATCAATCATTTAGCAAATACTTGCTGTTTTATAGGGACAGTGTTTGGTACTAGAGAAAGTCAAAACTAAAATGATTTCTGCTGTCAAGGAGATTCTGAGCAAAGGATGGAGACAATATGAAATATCAGATTGATTTGCCAATTTGGTGGGACTTTAGAGTATGCCGGGGAGAGAAATATGCAATATCAGTAAACTGGATCCAAACTGTGAATAGCTCTCATACTGGCAGTCAGTCAGCAGGTTTTTATTAAGTGTTTATTCTGCCAGACACAGTTATAGGTATTAGGGATACAAGTAAAGACAAAACCATCC
>JAJPUD010000443.1:520721-558991 GCA_023553655.1 Myrmecobius fasciatus
TGCATCTCTCTTAATTTCTCCCCTAGGAATTTGTGTGCTATTGCACTTGGTGCATATATATTTAGTATAGATATTGCTACATTATCTATGGTACCCTTTAATAAAATATAGTTTCCTTCCTTATCTCTTTTGATTAGATCTATCTTGGCTTTTACTTGATCTGAGATAAGGATTGCTACCCCTGCTTTTTTTTGTTCACCTGAAGCATAATAGGTCCTGCTCCAGCCTTTTACCTTCATCCTTTATGTGTCACTATGTTTTAGATGTGTTTCTTGTAGACAACATATTGTGGGATTCTGGTTTTTAATCCAGTCTGAATTCCGCTTCCGCTTTATGGGAGAGTTCATCCCATTCACATTCACAGATAGAATAACTAATTCTTTATTTCCTGCCATCTTATTTACCCAAGTTATGTTTTCCCCTTTCCTTTCCCCTTTCTCCCTTCCCCCCACCTCAGTACTTTGCTTTTGATGACCCCTCCCCCAAACAATACTCCCCTTTCCTTTCCCCTTTCCCCCTCCTCAGTACTTTGCTTTTGATGACACTCTCCCCCAAACAATACTCTACCCTTTAGATCCCCTCCCCCTGTTTTTACTCCTTTCCCCTGATTCTTCTATTTTCCCTTCTATTAGTTTGTCCCTTACTTTTCCTCCTTTCCCTCCCACTTCCCTCTAGCAACAGAGAAGTTTCTATGTGAAATCAAATGTCTGATATACACTTTTAGAGCCCAACCTGATGAGAGTAAGATTTACACAGTGCTCGTCTCCCTCCCCTCTTTCTCTCAATTATATTAGGTTTTCTTTGCCTCTTCAAGTGATTTTACCTTGTTTTTACCTCCTTTTTTTTTTAGATCTTATTTTACCACTTTTTCCCTCTTTTCCCCAGTATGACAACCTTTTCCCCTGTATTTCTCTTTTTCATATTATCAAAGTAATATTTAGTTAATTATACCCCCAAACTTTGAGTATCCCCCTAGTAAAAATAAAGTTCTCAAGAGTCCTTTCCTTTTTACCTTTTTATGCATCTCTTGAGTTCTGTGTTTGGGTGTCTAATTTTTTGTTCAGATCCGGTCTTTTCATTAGAAATAGGTGAAATTCACCTATATCATTGAATGACCATCTTCTTCCCTGGAGGATAATGCTCATTCTAGCTGGATAGGTTATTCTTGGCTGTAATCCAAGTTCCTTTGCCGTTCGGAATATCTGGTTCCAAGCCCTTCGATCCTTCAGTGTGGAAGCTGACAGATCCTGACAGATTCTAATTATTGATCCTCGGTATTTGAATTGTTTCTTTCTAGCTGCTAGTAGAATCTGTTCCTTGGTGCTATAGTCCTGAAATTTAGCCACGATATTCCTTGGGGTTTTAATTTTGGGGTCTCTTTCAGGAGGTGATCGGTGAATTCTTTCAATGGTGATTTTGCCCTTTGATTCTACAATCTCAGGGCAGTTTTCTTTCAGGATTTCCTGGAAGATAGTGTTTAGATTCTTTTTTTGATCACGGCTTTCAGGAAGTCCAATAATCCTTAGATTGTCTCTCCTAGATCTATTTTCTAAGTCAGTTGTTTTTCCTAGGAGATATTTCATATTTTCTTCTAATTTTTCATTTTTTTGTTTTTGTTTGACTGATTCTTCAAGTCTTAGTGAGTCATTCACTTGCATTTGTTCAATTCTTATTTTTAAAGTGTTGTTTTCTTCAGTTACCTTTTTAAGTTCCTTTTGTAACTGGCCAATTTGTTCACTGCACTCTTTTTCCACTTCACTAATTTTATTTTTTAATAAATTGGTGTCTTTTTCATATCTCTTTTGCAGAGCATCATATCCTTCTTGCAAGATACTGTATCCTTCTTGCACTGATTTCAGTTTATTTTCCCATTTATCCTCCAGCTCTCTTTTGAGGTTCTTTATGAAGTCTTCCAGAAAGGCCTTTTGAAACGGGGACCAGTGATGGTCCTTGCTGTTTTT
Source organism: Myrmecobius fasciatus (assembly GCA_023553655.1). NCBI lineage: Eukaryota > Metazoa > Chordata > Mammalia > Dasyuromorphia > Myrmecobiidae > Myrmecobius > Myrmecobius fasciatus. The sequence goes on from JAJPUD010000443.1 coordinate 522,683, forward strand.
TTCTGGATTTTTGTCTAAAGAAACCTCTGTATCTGAGGTCGTTTCTTTGCCTTGATAAAAGCTGTCTATGGTGAGAGCTCTCTTTTGCTTCTTCATCATTTTTTTTTTAGACAGAGTGGATATCTCTTTAAGGTAGAGGAAAAAAAAAAAAACCTCTGCTGAAGACGCTTTGCCCTGGGGCACTTCGTTGAGTTGACTTAAGGTGCTGGGCCGGTGGGGGCTAGGACTAAGTCCGAATTACTCCTTAAACAAGGCAAGTCTGCCAGAACACCTGCCCCCAATCAGGGCAGAGTGTCCCGAGTGCCTCAGATAAACTCCAGGTGTTTGGAATTTGGAGTTTGGAGTTTGGAATTTCTTCCAGGATGAGCTGAGCTGAGTCCCACCCTCACTTCCGGCCTGCACAGGGATCGTCTATTTATCTCTCTGTCCGAGTCCGACTAACCTGATATGAAGTTCTCCAGAGAGCCGTGCCCAAATATTTCTGAGTTCGTTGACTTGAAGATCAGTTCAGAGGCTTATTTTATTGTTGATTTGAGAGAAGATCGGAGGAGAGGCAGAAAGTCACCTTTTCACTCCGCCATCTTGATTCAACCATTCTTTAGAACAATTTGGAACTATACCAAAAGGGCTATAAAATCATCTATACCTTCTGACCTAACAATACCACTACTAGCCATGCATCTCAAAAGAGATTAAGAAAAAAAGGGAAAGAATCTATATGTTCAAAAATATTTATAGCCACTCTTTTTTGGTGGCAAAGAATTGGAAATCGAGGGGATATACATCAATTGGGGAATGGCAAAATAAATTGTGATGTGTGATTATGATAGAAATTTGAGATGGATGCTCTCTGAAAAGCCTTAAACGTCCTCCATGAGCTCATGCAAAGTGAAATATACTATGTACAAAGTAATAATAATGTGAGTGGTTTCCTGTAAGTGACTGCCACTCTTAGCAATATAGTGATCCAAGACTACCCTGAAGTACTTATGATGAAAAATGCTTTTCATACTCAGAGAAAGAACGGATTATATCTTTATACAGTTTGAAACATCCTTTTTTTAAAATTACTTTTCCTGAGGATTTTTTTTGGGGGAAGAGATCTATGTTTGGGTGGGGAGGGAAGAAGAGAGAGAATCTGGAACTCAAAAAGTTTTTCAAAAAATGTTAAAAATTGTTTTACATGTAACTGGGAAAGATAAAATATTAAATAAATGAAAAAATACCTTTATTTCTGATGTTTTTATAAGCCGAAGAAAATTAATTGTTTGTTATCTATAATATCTCATGTAATTACATCATTCAGCAAATATTTATTATGAATTCATGGAGTTTATTGAGTCATACTAAGTGCTTGAAAAATAGACTTCAAGCACTTGATGATCTAAAACAGAGATGAGACATTAAAACATGTAATTCACTGGGTATATAGAAGTATATCTTGCTTTAAATCAAATGATGATTTAATGAATGAAAATATACTTATTAAATACTTAGTGCAGATAGAAAAAATGAGACAGTCTCTGTTTTAAAAGAACTCACTTTTAATTGAGGAAAAGACCATAGGTAAAAGAATGTTTAGCTTCAAGATGGATGAAAAGGCCCAGCAGTCCTAAGGGTACAATAGTGAGGTGGTTATGTTTGGTATATTCATTTTTTGCATCTACTATATTCTTTATTATACATTAAAAACTTCCTTAACTACAAGTCAGACCATGTTATCCCCCATGCTGCAGCCCATCCCCAGCCTCCAGTGAATTTCAAGGGTTTCTGTTATTTTAGGAACAAATATAAGATCTTCTGTTTGGATTTTAGAAGCTTTCACAACCAGATTCCCTTCTTATGTGTCCAGTTTTTTTTATATTTTGATTCAGCAATACTGGCCATGCCCATGATGCTCCATCTCTCAGCTCTGTTTTTTCTACTATTTGTCTCCCATGTCTGGAATGCTATCTGCTTGCATACCTCTGCCAAGAGGCTTCCCTGATTTTCTTAAAGGCTCTGCCCAAATCTTGTCTTCTACTGGGAGCTCTCCACCACTTCTAGTGCTGGCCCTCTGAAATTACCTCTTTATATCTTGTAGTATACAATACACACAAATATCATCTTCTCAATTAGAATGTGAATTTCTTGAGGTCAGGGACTATGTTTTTACCTTTGTATCCTTAACATTTAGTACAGTGCCTAGCAAATACTTAAGTGTATAATTTATGCTGGTTGATGGACTGATTTGACATTAATTGTTGACCTGTTTAGTTATATGTGTGGATTTAAGCAAAAGAATTAATATTATACAATATTTAATAATAATAAGTTCATCCTTAAGGAATGATTTATTTCTAAACTACGTCAGTGTTATTTTTTGTATACAAATAGGTTTATCACAGAAGTGTTATATTATCAGGAGAAAACTAATTTAGTTGGAAGCACCTATCTTTAAGGTATTGTGAAAAAAGACACTGTGCATAAAGAGGAAGTGGAATAATTATGTGTGCTTTTGTTTCATTATAAGAAGGAAGTATAGTAGGGGAATTCAGTCAGTTTACCTAAGTCATTGATTCAAATAACAGTCTGAAATGTTACCAGAGAAGTCAACTTTTCTGAAAACACCCACTTGTGGTACATGAGATTCCTAATAGTTGAAGAAAAAAAATCTGTAATGTACTGTTAGTAAGAAGTACATGTCATTATTTTAATTCTTTGTAGATGGACTTGACAGAAACGAACTGCTTCCTTTGTCTCCTCTTGCTCCAACCATGGAAGAGGATCCTCTTGTCTTATTCTTGCCTGGTGAGGATGAACCAGAAAAAGTTGATGGGAGAAGAAAATCTGAAGAACTACGAAGTCTGTGGAAAAAAGCTATCCACCAACAAATTTTGTTGCTTCGAATGGAAAAAGAAAATCAGAAACTGCAAGGTTAGCCACTCAGAGAAATAGGACCAGAGATGATAATGCTGTAATTTAAGGATGCCATTTACATACTGACTTTGAATAAATTGGCTGCTTTTTTTCAGTGATATATTATTGTTAGATAGTGAGTAGATAAGAAAAGTCTGGCTTGAGGTAAATTAAGAGTTTGATTTATGTTTGAATTATGGTAAGAGGTCAGTTCTAAATATAGAACTTAAAAAATCAAAAGATAAAAGTAGTATTCGTGTATTATTGAGTTTAACTCAACTTTTAATAATTTTAAGTGTAATGCAAAACAAGTTTAATTTTGAGGCAAACTTTACTATTTAAATATGATTCATCATTATCAGCCTTATTAAAAATCTATATGGGATTAATTTGAGTATTTTAGTAGATTTCTTCTGGGGGATATAATGTAAGAGCATTAACTTCTAAGCATCTATTAGATAGTATTTGTGATAATTTCTTCATTAAGAAAAAGCAACATGAAAGCAATTTGTCACTTTTGTTAATACCATATATCTTTACTTCTCTTCTTTTTCCATGTTGGCTCTATTAGAATGGTGGAATGAATAGAATGCTGGGATCCTGTCTCAGACCCTTTAGAGGTCTGGAGGATCCCCAGGAAAGCCTCCTAACCTCTCCTGGCTTCAGTTTCCTCCCCTGTAAAATGGGGATCATGTTAGCTTTTACTTCCCAGCATTGGGAGAATCAGACGAGATGGCACAAGTAAAGTGTTTTATAAACCTCAGAGAACACTATAAATGCTGTTGTGATTCTTATTTGAATCTATGGACATGGAAGTCCCAGCCTGCCCCCATATAATGATCCTCTTTCTTTTCTAAGAATCTTCTAAAATAGCTTCAATAACAATAACAATAATAAATATAGCAACTTGTCTCATAAAGTGCTTTATAGAGTACCCTATAATGCTAGGGCATAAATATTAAAATTTTTGTTACCCAGGCTTTGCAGATGAAGAAACGGATTTTTGTTGTTATTTATTAACAACAATTTTTGTCAATTTTTGTTGTTATTTATTATTAACAATTCTAAATTCAGATAGTAATATCTTTTTCATTATGGAATCAGAAAGCAATACCTTCATTTTATAGGGGAGAAGAAACTAAGGTTTTGGGGGAGGGGTGAATTACAACATCATAGAAACCAGGGACAGAGCCCAGGTTTCATAACACTCAACCTAGCACTTTTCTCATTGTTCCATTTTGTTTACTAACTACAGGCATTATTACATGAAAAATATATTTATTATTTCATATAGTACAGATTCCTTATTAGGTTGCTAATTCTCTATACCTGAGAGTACAGAAGGATTGATGGAATTCTAGTTCAATATGGAGGAATTCTAGCCAATGAAAGTGCCAGTTCCTAATTTATTCTTATCTGATAAAGATGATCCAGAGGAAATGAGAGGGAGAAAAACAAAACAAAACATAAGAACTGTGGATTTAGTGGAGAAAAATTTAAAAAATTCCTTTTATAATAATAGCTTTTTATTTATCAAAATATGTGCAAGGAAAGTTTTCAACATTTATCTTTGCAAAACCTTGTGTTCCAAATTTTTCTCCCTCCCTCTCCACCTCCCCCTTCCCCTAGATAGCAAGTAATCCAGTATATGTTAAACAAGTAAAGTTCTTCTAAACATAATTTTGTAAACATAAAATGTAAACAAATTCTGTTTGAAGGATTTCCCCGATAAAACTTAACTTGAGACAGATTTACTGGAATTGTTTTTAAAAAGTGCTCTTTACCTTAAAAAAGTACCTAAATTAACCTAGAATATAAGAATTAACCAAAATGAGAACCAGTCTATGTTTGAAAGCCATCTAGTGGTAATTGTTGATAGGCACAAGCTTTTTGCAGTGTTATCAATATAGTTATTGTTTCCTATTTTAAACATGCTGGCATGAAAATAACAGTCTGTCCTGTTTTTGTTTTTTTTTTTGTGCTGTCGAGGACTCTTATTTTTGATAGAGATTTGTTTTGCAGAAGGTAAGGTTATTTAAGTAACATATGCTTGAGTGAATCCAGATTTTTCGGGGTTGTACCTTTCCCTCAAAAATTTTTCCCCCCAGCGGACCTTAATAAATAAAAACAAAAATTAGCTTTGTGTTTTCTGTTTATTTTTTAAAAATCAGGCAATTATTCAGGAAAGAGGCAAAAGTTTACACATTGCTTAATTTTTTTAAAATGGGAAAGTTTTTATTTTGAATTAGATATTTGCATTTCATAGGAATATTAAAGCTAGCAAGGATTTCAGAGACTATTTATTTATTTATTTATTTATTTTTTTTTTGCTGAGGCAATTAGGGTTAAGTGACTTGCCCAGGGTCACACAGCTGTTACGTGTCTGAGACCAGATTTGAACTCAGGTCCTCCTGACTTCAGGGCTGGTGCTCTATCCACTGCGCCACCTAGCTGCCCTCAGAGACTATTTAACACATATCCCTTATTTTATAGATGAGGTAACTGAGACTGGGAAAGTAAGTGACTTGTCCGAGACACAGAGTTTAGTGTCAGAAGTGGTATTTGAACTCAAGACTTCTGATTCTAAAACAAACCTTCTCTCTCTCCCTGTTCAATGCTACCCAGTCAGGTGAAATGAGGCTGAACAGGGGAGGTTGAAACTTTTAAAAAACCACAATATTCTAAAATTCATTTAAATTTTAGCGTTTTTTCCCCTTTAAAACCTCACTAAAAGTGTCCCCACATTTTATATATGCATATATATGTATATATATATATATATATATATATATATATATATATATATATGTATTTGTTTAGGCTTATTCTCTGAAAAGTGGAAACAAATTCGATATTTGGGTATTTTTCACTCATTATTGGCATTGCAGTAGAGTAGAAAGCTAACCCTTTTAAAAGTAGTAAAGGCCCATTAGTAGTTGTTGAATATGTAAGATTTTATATATTTCTCACATTCTAGTTAACATTTGTAATTTAGAAAAGAAATAGTGGAGTAGATGAGAGTATTTATATATATATATATATCACATAAATCATGTAGACTCTTGGAACTTTTAAGAATGCCAAATGTATATATTATGCCTTGTCACTTTGATTCAGGGATTGGAGTATTCTGTATAATACTACTAATAATGTTAATTTGTCTTTATTTGTGCCAATAGCCATGTTGTTTATATGATAAAGAATAAAATATGCTTAGGAAATTTTTAACAATTTTTTTGTTATAAGATATTCACAGCACAAGGACCTGTTTGTATAGGTATAATTTTTTCATTTCTTTTTAAATAATTTTTTTCTGTTGAAAAGTTTTCAGTGGCTAGTGCCTTGATGACATTTGTGATGATTTTACTGTAATTTCAAAATTTCAGAATAGAATTATCAACTTGTTCTTACAACTTTTTTCTTTGTTTTCTTTTAGCGAGCCGAGATGAACTCCAGGCCAGAAAAGTTAAATTAGACTATGATGAAGTTGGTATATGCCAAAAGGACACCTTATTAACATGGGATAAGAAGCTATTAAATTACAGGACAAAAATCAGATGTGATCTGGAAGATATTCATATTACTCTTAAAGAAGGTATTGGGGACAAACGACAAAGGACACTTTGTTCTTGATATTTGTCATACTTGTTTTTGTCTGTCTTTGACCAGTTCTGTAGTTGCTAAGAGCACAATGAGAGTAAGGCTAAAGTGGCAGATTTGACCTTTGCATGAATCAGTCATCTTTGGTATGGACTTCCCTGTCATTCCTAGCTAACAGTTCCCAAGTGGGTGGTATTGGGTATATTTGGGTGGTATAGAGAGGGTGCCCTCTATCTCTTGTAGATTATTAAAACAACTCCGAATACAGGTTGTAGATATAATAGATGGTAGCATATCCTAAAAATACAAAAGAAAATTCATTATTATCATCTTATCATAATAGCTTTTTATAGTACATATATAGATGGATGTGTATATGTACATACATCCACACATGTCTATCTGTCTATCTATGTGTATCACCCTATTTAAGGAGATTGGTGAGTGTATATGTATGGTATATATTCCTTAGTCACATGACACATAGAATTGTGGCATCTTACAGTTGGAAAAAAACCTCAGAGTTGACAGAACAGTTGACAAACCAATCTATCCTTAATTGTATGATTCTTTTTTTTGTCTTTGAGATATATGGTGTTTTAAAACTTTTTATAAATCAAATTATGTTCATAACTTTTGAAAAATGTATTATAAAATTTTGAACCTAAACTACAATATTTGTAGTAAACAAATTCTATTCAACTATTCAAAATTTATTCCTTTCCTTCATGAAGTTTTTCTGATTCTACCTTCTTTTCCCTCCTCAATTTAATATTTCCATTCAGTCTTTAAAATACTTTGTGTTGAAAAAATGTACTTAATATTATGTATTTTAGTTATTCAACCCTATTAGATTGTAAACTCCAAGACAACAGAAATTATAGCATCTCCTTTGTAGCTATACTTTTGTAGCCTCCTGAAAGTGGTTAATAAATAAATGGATGGTTGCTTATTTAATGCTTTAAACTATTCCTAAAACTTCAAGAAGAGCCTGAAAGTATTTTAGAATTCTATGAAAATTGGTACTTTTGTGTATTGGCTACATTAGTGATATATTTTAAGTTTTAATAAAAACGACAAATAAACTTTTTCTTTGATGATCTGAAAATCTTAGGAAGAATTAGTAGAATAAATTTATAAGGAAAATTACATTGAATAAAATGAAGGTGAGATTTAGATTTGAAATGCATACTTTTAAAACTATTTTAGAAATTTATTCAAAAACAATTTTGAGGTATGAGATGTATAATTAAAAACAAATTTAGATGTTTTATTTTCAAGATTTCTTTTAACATTTAATTTTAATTTAATGCTACCTCTGGATAGGACATTTATTATCCTGGCACCACACCTAACTGAGAATAAAGTAACTTCTTATATTGACTTAAGCAGAAATGAGTTCAGAAACCAGTTACAAGTTCATTATTCCTTCTTTACAAAAATATTGGAAGCAGTCATATTAACTAATTGTTTTTTTCATGACCCAAAATAAATACAATCCAGCAAACATTAAATGCCCACTGTATATAATACATTGTGCTAGACGCTATTGCTGTAGTTCAGTACTTTTAGTTGTGTCTTGACTGTGTGTGACCCTTTTGGGAGTTTTCTTGACAAATATACTGAACTTTTTTTGCCATATAAAGTATACAAATTAAATCCAGTCCCTGCCCAGAGAAAAGTCAGTCATTATGTTAATAAAAATTTTTCATAAGCAGAATAGCCCCTAAAATATTAACCACTATTTCTCACTCCTCTCATGACTGAATGCCATTATTTTCAGCTGGCCAAAGAATATAAATTGTTTTTCCCCCCTAAATGTACCTCCACTATATGCAACTTAGTTCACTTCTTATTTTCTCCCTTTTTTTATTCCTTTGAATAGGTGAATATTCTACATGACATACATTGTAGAGGTATTGTGTAGCTTACCTTCACATGATCAACTTTAAACTGTTGTGTAATGCAGTCATAAAACAACAGAGCCAGAAGAAACCTTAATATTTAAGTATTTTGTGTGTATATATATACATATATATGCAGATTATATAAAGATTTGTTAAAAATTTTCAAACCAGCTAAAAGATGAAAACAGTATATTTGTATTATAAATTAAGGATTTCTTTGTAGGATTAAAGTGATTGTCTTGGAATGTTTTCTGTTCTAAAGATGAAGGCAGCTACAAGATTAAACTTGCTTAAATTACCTTTCTGTCATTATTTAATGCATTACTTAATCTTACTGGGTGGCATGGCCTAATATTGCTAATGTCAGCATTACATACAGTACTACTAATGTAATTTTGCGAGTTAATTCAAGTGTTTAAACTCCTGTTGGTTTTTCTCTTTGTTCTTAGGGGTGCCTAAAAGTCGCCGAGGAGAAATTTGGCAGTTTTTGGCTCTACAATATCGTCTGAGGCACCGGTTGCCAAGTAAACAGCAACCTCCTGACATTTCCTATAAAGAGCTTTTGAAGCAGCTCACAGCACAGCAACATGCTATCCTTGTAGATTTAGGTATGGTTGCCATATTGATAAATAGCTTACTAATGTACATATCCTGGCCTTTTGTTGAAGTTATTAATAGCCCTTTCTGTTTGGGAGAAAGGATATGCATCAATCCATTTCCATTCTGCTCTTTTTGGTTTTTAGACAGTTCTCTGACAAAATGTTTTGAAGGTAGTTATGTTTGCCTAACTTTGTTCTTATTTCTCTTTGCATTGCATTGGGTTAGCAGAACAGAAGATTTCTTTGAGAATTCTATGTGGTAGGCGTTCTGTAATTATTTTTTGAATGAATCTAGGAAACAATGAACAGAACTAGAACGAATGGTGGCAAGGACTGTAAATTAGATTGAGAGGGATTTTGGAGAATAGATATTCCAGGTAGTGGATTGATTCCATGCTTATTTAAGTGAAAAATGATGAGAGCTAATTTTGGGAAAATTGAGAAATAATGACAAAGGAAGTAATTTTTAAAGACTAGGGGTTAGTGAGAAAAGGACATATAGAGGTGTATATTTGGAATTTTTTTTAAATTTTGGCACATTTTATTTTTTAACTGAAGAAATAACAAAGTAATAGAGATTGTATTTTTCCTTAAAAAGGGGGAAAATTTTATATTGCAACCATCTGTGTTCCTTTAGCTTTTTTACATTATTTTTTAAATTTCTTTCTGTTGTTTACAGTATAGATTAACTCTCATTACCAATTCCTGGAAAAAACCACTTTTGTATATATGTGGGAAAGAAAGAAAAAAAATTTTTGTAGATTGGCATCTCTGTAATTTTTGATAGTGAATAACTCTTCAGTAAAGGCATTAAATTTGGGAAGTTAACATAAGACCTCCTTTTTCTTTTGAATGAAGAAATGTCCTGCCAATACTGTTACAGTTTTGGTGGTGGAGATGCATTTGTTACAGCACTTAGTTGTTACCCTTTGGAAATTTCTGACTACATTGCTCTCTGACTAAAGTTTCTTCACCCTAATTTCCTGCTCCACAGTAGATTTTGGGAGAGAAATATCTTTAAATTTTTACTATTTTTTTTGCTTTCTTCTTTCTTTTCTTCCTTTTTTTTAAAGCATTATAGAATTGTGACAGTTATTCAAACACATGTTCTATGATCTTAAAGAGGAAATTTTAAGGGCCTTCCAAGATAAAAGCATTGAGCCTAGAGGAAATTCTGGGGAGAAAAGATTTCCTAAATGTGAAGTCTGTGACTGACTGTATTTCCCCTTCAAATTAGATGATAACATTGTTTAAGAATGCTGTTTTAAGTTAAAACATAATCTGTGCTGGAATTATTTGATTTAATAACAAATATGAATCCTTGAGTTTCTTTGTGTCAAGAGTTCACTTTAACACCAGTCCATTTTTTTTTGCCCAGAAGTAATCTGCTCTTCTGCAGAAGAAAGTTGTTTTAATATCTTTGCTGAGATGAATTGGGTATGGGGGGCAATAAGTTTATATAGTGAATAGAATATTAGACTTGAAACTGAATGATCTTGATTAGCTAGATGTTAGATAGCTGTGTTTTTCTTTTACACCTAAACATTGTAGTATATGTATATGTGTATCTATGTACACATATATGTACACACATATTTTTTATATATTTTCTTATTTATTTGTTTGCTTCTTTATTTTTCTCTTACTCTGACAGGAAGGACCTTTCCCACTCATCCTTACTTTTCTGTACAGCTAGGCTCTGGGCAGCTATCCCTCTTTAACCTTTTGAAAGCCTATTCTTTGCTGGATAAAGAAGTGGGTTACTGCCAGGGGATTAGTTTTGTGGCTGGAGTACTGCTTCTGCATATGAGTGAGGAGCAAGCTTTTGAAATGCTCAAGTTTCTCATGTATGACCTTGGCTTCCGGAAACAGTATAGACCAGACATGATGTCGCTACAGGTGAGTCAGTCCTTTATAATAACCAAAATAGGGTCTTGATATTAAATATCTTGTTAATAGTTCCATGCAGGTTTAAATAATTTGAAGACCTCTTTTAAAAATTTTGGAGTGAAAATAAGTATTGGAATGTAGGTAAATGCATTATTCCTATTGTTTGACTAGATTTTCTTAGGATTTGGGGTTATACTAAATCTTTAGGAATAATTATAGATAGCATTCCATTTTTATACTATACCTTTTAAAGAAAGGTCTTGAAATAATTAAGCATTTAGAAAGATACTATGCCTACCAAAAAAAATTAATTTAAACCTTGGCTTTAAAAACCAGTACTAGATGACTTCTAATGTCCTTTCCCACTCTAAATCTATGATAATAGATTTACAAGTTATATAGAGAAAAACTATCTTTAGAAATTTCTTGCTTTCTTCCATCTTAATATTTTGGTAGGATTACAGATCATTTCTTAAGCTTTTCTCTTTCTCTTGGCTATTGAAATTGCAGTTTTTCAGATTCATATATCTTTTTTGAACATGAAAGCGTCATTAAAATGTATAATAAGATAAAACAAAATATAAAATGGTTCTCAGATTTTTCATCTGAGGAAGAGAATTTGTTTTATTTAGTTCTTGAAGGTGTGGGATAAAATTAGAGATGTTCCTTGTAATTTTTTCCTTGTTTCTTGAAGAATGTGACTTGGGTAATGAGTTGTAAGTCAGGAATTTTTCCTTAGAAAAGTGACATGAAGAGAGAATTCCCAGAATTTTCACATGTTTTCTGACTTTGAGTAAGAATTCAATCCCTTGGAACTTCAAAAGAATTGCTAAATCATCAATGCGGATTTTCCCTTTACCTAAATATGGAAAGAATCTTACCTTGCTCATCTTGTCAAATAGTCTTTAGACAAATTTTTAGTCATTAGCCTTTTTAGAACTAATTAACCCCTCCTCACCCCATCCCTGAGCCTATATTTGGAGGCACTAAAGCTTGGTAGGCTTTGCTTCTGTTATATATATATATATATATGCATATATATATATACATATAAATATATTTATATATATATATTTTTTTCTTTTTTCCCCTCAGTTCATGTTAAAACAATTTTAACATTATTTTAAAGTTTTCAGTTCCAAATTCTGTATCTTTCCCTTCCCTGATATGTAAGAAATCTGATATAGATTATACATGAGAATATGGCCATTTTCAAAACCTAAGAGACATCAGAATGGAAATGCATTAAGTAGATGGAGGTAGCATGTCATATTGTTGTCAAAGTGACTGTGGAAAACTTCTTCAAATATTGGCTTATATTAAGTTCATATATCTTTGCCCCAGGCAAGTCAACTGAATTGAATAGTTATGGATTCTGAAGGTAACATATCTCTCTCTCTCTCTCTCTCTCTCTCTCTCTATCTATCTATCTATATATACACATATACATATAGGGGCAATTTCATATTTAGTACTTGTAGAAATGTGGAAGATACAGAGACAGGAATCACCTCCATTATCACTTTTTCAAGGTTTTTTTTTTTAATGTGACAAATTGATTTTCCTATAGATACAGAAATTTAAATCTTTTTTCTTCTAAAAAAACCCCCAAATACCTTAAAAGGGTGTTCCCTCTATAGTTAAAGATAACTAATACAAAATTCACTTGGAAATAAATCACCTAGTTGTTTATGTGAAATGTGTGTGCGCAGGCGTGCATGTGTGTGTATGGGGGGGTAACATGAATCAGAATTTGATGGGTAATCATCAAAAAATGGTGCCATTTTACCTGTATAAGTAAAACTATAACTGAACTTTGGAAGTCTTGAATAGCAAGTAAGATTCGACACTTCCCACATAACAGAATGATGTTAGAATTTTCTTCTCCTGAAAATCAGGAATAGAAAACTCTCAGCACAGATTTTTAGAGAGGAATTAAAAAACTCTGGCAAAGTTTTTAACTTGCTTCATTTTTCCTACCTGGTCTCTTTGATCCCATCTTAGGCAACTTTATGAACTTCTACTCTGCATGCTTACTATATTGTTACTTAATTGGCTTTAGCCCAATTGCAGCTCACAAACAGAAAAGTCAAGCTGAGCCTGTCCCCTTACCTATTTAAAATTTTTTTCAATAGTATTTTATTTTTTCAATTACATGTAAAGATAGTTTTCAGCATTCATTTTCGTAAGAGTGATGCATTTAGGGTTAAAGGATCTGGTTTCCCATCTTGGCTTTGTCCTTTTATACCCATGTGACCCTGGGCAAGTCCATTAACTTCTTTGTGTCTCAGTTTTCTTATTTATAAAGAGAAGGTGGTGGAGTAGATTTCCAACTCTATATCTATGATCTTGGGTCCCTTCGCTAGACTGTAAGCTTCTTAAGCATGGAAACCACCTTGTTTAGTATCTGTCCTGTCTCTCCAATACATAGACCAGGAGAGGGAAGGAGGCATATTACTCCCTTGCTACTCATGTCCTTCTTTAATCCCTTCTTGCAGTACAGTCACTTAACTCTCCCCTATATCACCCTATCCAGATTCTTGTTGCAATTACTCCCAGGCTCTTAGGTCTATCTTCTTTCTTTTTTCATTGGCTTAGTCTTCTCTTCCTCCTTAGCCCTTTCAACATATAGAAAATTCAATATACAGTAAACACCATTGCCTCCAAATTTACCATTTTTAAAAATTTTTGATGCTCTTCATCTTCATTCCACATTCATTACATACAGAGAAGATTAAAAATTTGAAGAGGCTTTGTTGGTTCCTTGTTGCTTGTACAAAATATATAAACTCTTGGCACAGAAATCTCATTCTTGCACATTTATTTCATGTTCTTCATGCATTGTGTCCAGTCAAACTGTGCTCTGTACTATTCCCTGAACTCAGCACTGTCTCTTCTGCATCTTTGCCTTTTCTTTATTCCCTCTGTTGGGAACCATTGCCTCTTCTCAGCCTCAGATGTGACCTAGAAGAAATGTTTCCTGATTGTCCTATGCTAATGTTCTTTTCTTTCTTTTCTTTTTGTATATTTTCTTGGCCAGGTAACTATTGTATTCTACATCCTTCTGTAGGTAATCTTCTTGAGAGCTGGTACTGTTTTTCTTTTTGTCTGTGTTTACTTAGTGTGTAGTACTCAGTAGGCAGAGGACCTAGGAGGCACTTGAAAAATATTTATTGAATTGACTTGGATTGCATTATGTTTACTCCACTAGCCAGCTCACTGCTATCCATATTATATGTATTAAAATCTTTTTTTGTCAAATAAATAAATGCACTTGATTTCTTTGTATAATCCCGACATATATGTTTTCTTTGATCCTGGTTTAAATTATAGAGAAATCATAAAAATATAATTTTTGTGTTATAACTATTTCTTTGTGGTAAGAACACCAGAATATTTTGAAGTGACTCAATTAAGTGTTACCGCTTTTAATTTTACCTATTGGCTTTCTGTATACTTTATTATGCCAAATTAATTGTTATATTGATTTAAACCTAAATTTCCCAGTTTCTAGAACTAGAATCTATCTGTTGAAGTACACATGAAAGCATTATATTTGTTCAGTAGGACTTATTGAAATATTTTAAAATTCTTCTCACTTTTTATATTTCACTCATGATAAACTCCTTTGTTTTATAGCTTTACTTTTACATGAACGTGGCAAACAGTGGTAAGAAGGAATTGAATTAGCAGCAGCTCAAGTTTCTGAATGTGTATTTTAGTTTGGCAGTAACAATGAGTAGGCCTATAATCCCTGCTTCTGGGAAGGTGGAAACTGTTATCATTGGGTTTGGTAATCTTCAACTGCATTGTGCTAAATTTCTTGGATGTTGACAGTAATATGGTGAGCTCCTACGAGTGGGGGATGGAGGGTCCACCAGGCTGCCTAAGGAGGAGTAAACCAGCCTAGGTTAGAAATAGAGCCAGGTCAAAGTTCCCATGCCAGCAGCTGGATATGGTCAGCAAGTGACCTTTCACATCTAACCTGGATGAGATAGGGATTCTCAGTATCAAAACAAATAAACATATGTATGTTATACCCAAAGATCATATATCTAGCTAACAGTCTGAGCAGGGCAGAACAGTTAGCAAATTCATAAATTGTTGTTTAAATTTTTGTTTGCAAGACTAATTATCATCAGTAAGAAAATAAACTGGATTTCACAAATGTGTGTATGAATTTCATATTAATGTACAGATGACATCTCTGTTCCAAGACAAAATATCTTACTTAGCTAGTTTTCTTAAGGAATAAAAATGTCAAGAGTTGTATTTGACCTTGAAAGATGGATAGAAATAAGATAGAAATAAGGAAGGAAGAAATAAGAAATAAATGGTAGTTATCTTGGAAGGTGAAAACCTATGTGTAATGCCTACTTTATTTTATACAAATAAAGGCATGGAACATGTTTGACATTCATGGATAGGTTTTCTAATGACCTTCTGTAATCTAAATAAACATCTGAATCACCTTAAATTTATAATATTAATAGGATTGTTTTGAGAAAGTTTAAATGAAGTTTAAAGAGTGAAAAATACTTCTAATGCAGTGTAAATTATGTACTTTGGAAACATCAAAACAGGAATGTAACATTCTTCCTTTTAAAATTAACTTTAGATTCAGATGTATCAGCTCTCAAGGCTCCTTCATGACTATCATCGAGATCTCTACAATCACCTTGAAGAGAATGAAATCAGCCCCAGTCTTTACGCTGCCCCCTGGTTCCTCACATTGTTTGCCTCTCAATTTCCACTAGGATTTGTAGCCAGAGTTTTTGGTAAGAGACTATAGTCAATTGAGCATTTTTATTTTTTACAGAGACAAAACATTATTACTTAGCCATATTTTTTACATCTTGTGTTAACAGTGGTGAATTATTATTGGAATCTGATCCTCGTATCTGGTTATATTGATAAAAATTTGAAATCTTTGAGTCTTAAATAGAGTTAAAATGAGAAACCCCAAGAGTTGAGCCATTGCCTTTGGATTGTTGGCAGTAGAAATATAATTTTTATATGTTCTTGAAAGATAAATCAGTTCTTATTTTCCTGCATCTTAGCCAAGCAGTATTTAGACCTGACTTTATCTGGCTTTCTTTTCCCCAGTATATATGTACTGTACATGGTACACACATAGTGAGATTATCTACCTAATTTTTTATTTTAATTATCTCTTTATTGTTTTTTTTTTGTTATTGGACTGATGATTTTAATTCCTCTTTTTGTTACTTATCCTGGCTTCTCCTTTAGTGGTATTAACCATTGGTTCCCCTTCCTCACCCCCATCTTGGACAAGGAACAGGTTAAAAATGCTCAGATGTCTGAGTTATAGATATATGACAACATAACTTGAGCTGGGCTGCCTGTGTTCCTGAATGGTGAGCAGTAACCTATTTTTCAAGTGTCATTTTGAAGAGATTCAGGTATTTGTGGCAGTTTCAAGAAACTCAGACCACTTCCTAGAGAGCCCATTGTTATTTAGTCAGCACCAGCATTTTGTATTGTGGCAGTTGTCAAGAACCATTTGTCCTCTGGATCATTTGTCAGCATTTAAAAAAAATTAAAAACTTATTAGTTTGCCTTTTCCAAGATTCACCTTTTTACCAGGGAGTCTATAATCAGATGCAAAGAGAAACAAAAGTGGCTTAAGAGAACCAGAACCCTCAAATTCAGCCAATATTTGTTAGGTGCTTGCCTGAGGGGTAGATGGTTATGAGTGCTGTTCAGTGGAGACGCCAGGGCAACAACTGGGAGAAGCCTTTGATCCAGGAGGCTGCTCAAGGGAGGAGGGAACTGATGGACTGTGTTTGCCTTTGAATGAGGAACCTTTAACAGGACTCCCACGGTGTAAAGAGAGAAGGAAATTTTTAGGGGAAATCCAGATGTGGATTGTCAAAACTTTGGATGTCAGTCAGAATCTAAGTTCCTCACTCCCTCCCTCAGGAAACAGGGCTTTCTTTCATTCTTTTCTGTCCTTGTCAGCAAACACATTTATTTCTCCTATGCTTTGATAAAGTTGTCTCATCAACCACATAGTAAGAGTAGCACTTTGTCTTCCTAGGATCTGCACAAATTAGATACAAATTTATCTATGTGTCTATGTAAGCCCTGTCTGGTTGACCCTTCTCAGTACTTAAATGTTTCTGGAATTCTGTTTGGGATTGCATATAATAAATTAAACATACACAGTATCTTAAATCTATAGTTGGAAGGATCTCAGAGGTCACATATCAATTTACAGATGAAAAAACTGAGGCTGGGGAAGATTACAAGACTTGTCTAACATTGCCCAGGATAGTAAAAGTCAGAGCTGGAGTAGTCGGGTGGCACAGTGGAGACTGTGTGGGCCCTAGAGGCGGGAGAACTGGAATGTAACTTCAAACACTTGGTGCATACTAACTATGATCTTGGACAGGTCACTTAATCCAAATGCCTTTCCATCCCTTCCCCCCCCTAAAAAAAATCTGGGTCCTCTGACTCCAGGGCCAGTGCTGTTCAAAAACAAATCCAGATCAAGCAAAGCTTTTTCGTCTTTTCTTTTCCATTCTAACCTTAGATTCCTTTGGAATTAAGGAATTGAATGGAGTTAGACAAACTATGAACTTCGATTCCATGGGAGGTCTTGCTTTGTTTGCAGCACTGCCTTCTTTGGATGTGAAAAGATCTAGGGCAGGATCCTATGATCATGAGTAGAACTGGAAGCAACCTTTTTTTTTAACCTTTGAGGACACTGAAGCTCAGGAAGATTAAGATGATTTATTGAAAGAAACAAAAGAGACCAAGGTCAGGAGTCAGGATGCCCTCCTCTAAGGAGGAGGTTGTCCTCTGTTTGGGGAGAAATAGAGGAGGTAGGCATACTCTCTTTTTAAGTACTAAATCACTTTAAAACTTTTATTTAAAAAATAATACACAGATGGAATTTTATATATAGTTTTATACTCAAATACTTAGTATAACCCCAAAATCCTAAGAAAAAATAGTGTGCTAAGAAGAATGTAGTACTCACATTTACACACATTCTAGTTTCCCTTCCAATGATAGTTTATTTACCCTTTGAGTTTTCCCCAAACTGTTCACATATTGTTATTGTATCCAATGACTTCTATACTCTGTTTTATTGTCCATTTTGGCTACCAAAAATCATATAAATTTAGACTATGAGAAGATTTTTATGAAGTTCAAATGATATAATAATATGTAAATAACATTATGAACTTTAAATGTTTTTCCTCCCTTTCTTTTACTGTTGAATTCCTCCTAACATGCTGCCTCCTCATAATTCATCTGGATGCAACACTCAGCCAAATTTCACCAATCTCTGTTTGCATAATAGATTTAGCCAAGTTCTTTCTACACAAAAACTATGAGTAGTAAGCAGCACAGCTATTATTATTTTCATTTTGCAGGTGAGGAAACCGAGCCTCCAAGTTATTCAGTGACTATCCATGACCTCACAGTTAGTCAGTATTAGAGCTAGGACTCAACCTTGTCTTTTGACTCCAAGTCTAGGGTTTTTTTCTGTTCTGCTGTGCCTGCCTCTAAGAAGAAACACCTTATCCTCCTTGTTGGCAAGAACCTTTGCTCCCAGGCTCTCTGTCAGTCTCTTTAATTCATGTATCATGTATTATTATAATTTACAGTTCCTTATGCACAGAACTTTTCCTTCTGTTAGATTGTCAGACTGTCTTGCTTAAATTCTACATTTCTCCTCATGCCTTTACACACTAGAGGTGCTTGATACATTTTCGCTGAATTTAGAGTATAGTTGATATTTCTCAGTAACTGGTTTCAGAGAGGACTCACATTTTTCTTACACTTAGTTATTCATGTTGGTAATTAGTAAAGATAGTATGTGTATCTGTTGTTATTTTTTCAAAGACTTTGGATATTGTCATCAGAAGAAATAAAATTCATAGATTAAAACCATTTAAAGAATGACATCAAGCTGATAATCACTGAATCAGGCTTTCCTGGAAGATCTTTTTCTTTCTTTCATTTACATAGCTACTTTCTCTAAAGAAATTTTCTCTGGAGGTTGTTTCCCTTAATATGTCTCTTTGTGAATCTTTTCAATTTTCACTTCTCCTTTCCTCAGAAAAAAAAATCTTTTCTATCTCATTTCAGAAAGATTTCACTTAGATCAATGTAATGTATCATTAGGTAAATGTCTTATGGCTCACCTCAAAAGGCTGAGTTCTGCAAAGAATACTTTCTATTAATTCTTGCTTTGAAAGTCTGGAAGATGGTCCCTTGTGCATGCCATAAATGTCACTGTGAGCTTTCTTATAATGTCAATTGCTGTTTCCTTCTTTCAATTCTAATAAGCTGTATGAGCTCAAGATGGGAAATTTAACCTAGTTGCCACTGGTTATGTCATTGCTTATTCTTATCTGAGGCTCCATGGTTTGTCATGGAATATTGAAATATCTAGAAACAGCATCACATAATAGATTGAGAATTATTCTTGGAATCAGGAAAACCTGAGTTCAAGTCTTGCTAGTGACACATTCTAATTCTGTGACCTGGGGCATGTAACATTAAATTATGGTCTTGTGGTTGATTATTGTTACTTAAATTTAATATTATAGGAGATTTTGACTCCAGGGAATTTCCTATACAGGTAAAATCAAAGTCTGGAATAATTTTTCTCTTCTTTCTTCTTTCACTTCTCTTCCACAGTTATTTAGAACAATGGTCAGACAGATATTAAGTATCTATTTTTATATGGTCTGAGCCAAGAATAATTTTTATGTTTTTAAATGCAATAAAATTTTAAAGATGTAAAAATTATTTTTAGCTCTCTGACATACAGGTTTTAGGCTAGGTAGTAGTTTTTGTGATTCCTTATTCTAAATGGAGATATCTGAATATAGGGGTAATTATTTTTAGTAGTCATTTTCCACTGAAGTCTTATTCTCATTATATCAATGAAAGTATTCTGAAAGCTTTGTCAGAGCATCAGTTTTAATGGGTTGTTCCTTAAAAACTGGAAAGGTTTGAAGTACCATTGAACAATGGAGACTTTTATGCTTATTGCAAATTTAGGGATTGTGATCACTGAAAGGTAATAAATTCAAGTTTCTTTTGGCTCAGGAAATTAATAAGGGACCCAGCCTACTAAAGCATTGGAAGGATTATGAGCTTCACTGATGGTGAAGTATCATGGATTCTGATATGTTGAATAAGTTAATCATATCAGCCCAAGTGGTGATCTTCTTTGGTAAAACAGAAAGAATACTGCATTTGGAGTCAGAAGACTTTAGGTTCAAGTCATACCACCTTGATTTTTTCTATTGTAAAATGGACATTTTAACTTTGCTTCTTCCTTTATAGGATTTTTGTGAGGATCTATGTGAAGTGTTTTGAAAACTATTAAATATTATATAGGCTTCAGTTATTTTCGCTCAATTCAACGAAAGTATATCAGGCTTCTTTGATAGGTGCAAAGGAGAGAACTATGCAATTTGGGCGGAGAGAGAACTCACTTGAATGGGTGAATAGGACTTAATGGAGGAGCCATCTATTTAATCTCTTGTATGACAGATTATCTCTCTAGGTCTCACTTTTCTTATTTGTAAAATGGAGTTGGATTAGATGATTTCTAAAGTCCCTTTCCAGGTCCAAAACTCATGTGAGGTTTTTTTTATGACAATACAGCACCCAAAGTGATCCTTGAAGGAAGAAAATGAATTTGCAAGGTGAAGATGAAGAAGGAACATATTTTAGGTGTGGAGGACAGTTTGCACTAATGTTTACAGGGAGGAGATAGCTAATACTCTAGTTTGCTGGGAATATAACCTGATGGGAAATAATACTAGAAAGGGAAGTAGAACCAGAGCATCTATACTTAGCTCTTAAATGCCAGGCTAAGGAAATTACATTTTATCTTCCAGGCAATAAGGAGATGTTTTTTGAACAAAGTAATGACATGGGTTATAGTTGTACGTAAGGGCAGAGTTATAGATTGGTGCTAGTAGACGATTTATTCATTTATTATTATGAGATAATATAATTTCAAGTTAATGAAAGGGAAAATAGTGACTGTGAAGTGAATTAGAATCCTGGCTTTTTCATTAGCTAGTTATATGACTTTTTAACAAGTCACTTAACTTTCGCTGACTATTCTCATTTGTAAATCACCAATAATAATGCTTGTATTGCCTGTGACATTAGAGCATTGTGGAAAAAGCATTTTGTAAATCTTAAAACACTGCATGAATTTGAGTTGTTATATTGAAGAATACCATATTAAATGCTATACTAGTTGTTTTTTTTTCTTATTATGTTTCCTGTGTTATACTAGGTGATATTTACTTTTTTCCCCCTCCAATTTATCATGTGTCTTTATCCTGATTAATAGGAGGGAGAAGTTCCATTTTTAATTTCCTTCTGTGATGTCAGTGTAGTAAATTGTGTGTTTGATTCATTCATTCATTTATTAATAATGGTGAGAGTAGTTTAGTTGTAACTAGTCATATCACTTTGTACTTTTCCTTTTATAAAGAAAAATACCTTCACATGTTGGTAAGTGCTTTTCTTTTTTTCAATTACATTGCATTGATTTTATGAATTTATATTTTTGAAATATGTAATGAATTTGTAAATAAATATGTATAGACACAGATAGAGGTATATGCAAATGTGTATGTAATTTGGATTTTCATTGTGACTTTATCAACAGTTTTTACTGGGCCAGATTAAAATGAAAATATTTGGTTTCTATAGTTAAATCTAGAAGGAATTAAGCCTCAGTCATTTTGAAAAACCAAACTTCTGAAGTGTTCCTTGGCCTATCTGCTATGATAATATCAATTGGTATTTTACCAGAGAGTATTAGTCTTATCATCATTAAAGGTCTAATTAAATGATTTTCTTTTTTTTAGATATTATTTTTCTTCAGGGAACTGATGTTATATTTAAGGTGGCACTTAGTCTACTAAGCAGCCAAGAAGCCCTTATAATGGAATGTGAAAATTTTGAAAACATAGTGGAATTTCTTAAAAACACAATACCAGATATGAATATATCTGAAATGGAGAAAATAATTACTCAGGTAAAATGTAATTTAAAAAACTTACTTCAGGATTTTCTTTTTAAATTAGACCCTGTGATTTCATTCATTTTGGAAACTCCTAATAAGGAAGCTAGCTAACCCTGCTATACAGTGCATCATTATGGATCAGCAACTCCTTTATAACTTAGAGCTTTAAAACAGTTGACTGGAACATTAATAGAAGTGATTTCTCCAAAGTCACATAATCAGTAATGTGTCAGGTCTTGAATGAGGATCTTCCTCAAGCTAGAAAAATACAAGTTAGTAATTTGTATAAAGGTTTCCCTATTTATCTATAAGATTATAGAACTAGATATTTAATATTTAAACAGGTTTCTTATAATAATTGTATCACAAATCTAAGCTTTGATCTGGTCAGAATAATTCTAGGGAGCATATGCATCTGTGTTCAACCATTCAAGGCACAAGAGAATTATTCAGTTGAATTTTTGCTTTTCTTGAAACAGTATCCTGTTGATTCTTGGAAGAAGCCCTTTCTTCCTCCACCTTCCCAACCACCAATCCCTATAAATCTTTCCCTTGAGCTCTCCTAATTGTCAAGTTGGTTACAGGGATTTTAGCAAGTGTGATAGAAAAGTTAGGTCCAGTGGAATTCCCCAACCCCAATTACAAAAGAATTATAGTTTTAGGGCTGGAAATGATTCTTAAAGTTATACAGTGCTCTTTCTACAACATTGAGGACTCTAGAAAATGATTTTGGCTCTCATGGATTTAGAAGCCCCAAATATCTATGACTACACCTTGAAGGGAAAAATACAAATGGATCATAAATAGTTGTATTAAAGGCGAATAGATTATGATATGTAATTTTATATATCCCATTTGTATTAAGAGACCATGATAATTTAATTTGTGGGACCTGCAGAATTTTGTGGTTAAAAATGAAGATAATTTTTCTGCATATATTTAGTTTGCATAATGTACTTCATGAGATTGAACCATAGGGCCCAATTAAAATGGTTCAGAAAGCAGAAGGATGGTCCTTTTGGGAGGGACACCTTAAAAGTTTACCCAGTTAGAAATATAAGAATAGCTAGACAAAGGAAAGGTATAGGTCACCCTGACTGAATATGGAATCCATAAACCTGGCTGGGTCAATAACTAAATTATGGTGAACTCCTCTACAGAGAAAAAACCTTTATCTCCTATGATTTGGGTCTGGGAGCAATGTGATAATGAGTTTTGACAATGGCAGGGCTTGCAACAGCTGTTTTCCTCTGGAAGGGGATGAGGCTTGGTAGTCCCTGTCAACAAAGACCGTGAGGTGAGGGCAGCACTACGACCTGTCTGGCTTTATGGAAGAGCAGAGTCCTAGAAAACAAGTAAACCATGGGCCAAGACACCTAACATTTAGGAGAAAGACAATTCCTATTTTGTATTCTGACTTTGTCATTATTCTCTTTGAGATTTTATATGTCTTATTCTTCCAAATGAATTTTGTTATTCTTTTGTTTAACTCTATAACCTGCCCTTTTGATAATCTGAGTGGCATGGCACTAAATTTAAATTGTTTTAGTAATGCCATTTTTATTATATTGGCATTGCTCAAACCATGAATAATATGTTCCTCCAATTATTTGCATTTTGAATTGCTTTAGTTGTAATTGAAAAGAAAGTTATAAATTACATTTTAATTGCAATTTGTAATTGTATTTCTCGAAGTCTTGAGAGTTCCTGGTAGATTGATTCCTAGGTACTTTATACACTTTGTTGTTATATGATCTCTAAATCCTATGCCCTATGTGAAGTCCATAGCAATTTACAGTACTTTTATCATAGGTTTTTATTTTTATTAAAGCTTTTTATTTGTATAACATATGTATGGGTAGTTCCCCAGCATTGATCTTTACAAAGCTTTCCATTACAAATTTTACCCTCAGTTCCCTCCCCTCCCCTAGATGGCAGGAAGTCCACTACATGTTAATAATGTTGAAATACTTGACAAGTTATGCAAGAAAAATCCTGTCTACAAGAAAAAAAAGAAAATCAGAGGAAGGAAACACAATGCAAGCAAATATCAATAGAAAGCATGAAAATGTTACGTTGTAGTCCATATTTCATATCCCTCTCTCTGGGTGTATATGGTTTTCTTCACTGAACAATTGGAAGTGGTTTGAAACATTTCATTGTTGAAGAGAGCCATGTCCATCAGAATTGATCATCATGTAATACTGTTGTTGCTGTGTATGATGATCTCCTGGTTCTGCTCGTTTCACTCAGCATCAGTTCATGCAAGTCTCTCCAGGCCTCTCTGAAATCGTCCTGCTGGTCGTTTCTTACAGAGCAATAATATTCCATAACATTCATATACCATAATTTATTCAGCCACTCTCCAATTGATGGGCATCCCTTCAGTTTCCAGTTTCTAGCCACTACAAAAAGGGCTGCCACAAACATTCTTGCACATGTGGATTCCTTTCCCTCCTCTAAGATCTCTTTGGGATATAGGCCCAGTAGAAACACTGCTGGGTCAAGGGGTATGCACAGTTTGATAACTTTTTGAGCATAGCTCCAAATTGCTCTCCAGAATTGTTGGATCCGTTCACAGTTCCACCAACAATGTATTAGTGTCCCAGTTTTCCCACATCCCCTCCAACATTCATCATTATCTTTTCCTGTCATTTTAGCCAATCTGACAGGTGTGTAGTGGTACCTCAGAGTTGTCTTAATTTGCATTTCTCTGATCAATAGTGATTTGGAGCAACTTTTCATATGATTATAAATAGTTTTAATTTCATCATCTGAAAATTGTCTGTTCATATCCCTTGACCACTTATCTATTGAAGAGTGGCTTGAATTCTTATATATATGAGTCAATTCTCTATATATTTTAGAAATGAGGCCTTTATCAGAACTATTAAATGTAAAGATGATTTCCCAATTTGATGCTTCCCTCCTAATCTTGTCTGCATTATCATAGGTTTTTGAGATGGACATTTCTAAGCAGCTTCATGCATATGAGGTTGAGTACCATGTGCTACAAGATGAACTACAGGAGTCCACCCATTCCTGTGATGAGAGTGAGCCTCTGGAAAAGCTAGAGAAGGCTAATAACCAGCTAAAGAGACAGAACATGGACTTGTTGGAAAAATTACAGGTAAATAGATAGATTAATTTAGCAATCATTTATTTAAAGCCTCCTCTATGCACTGCTCTCTGAGTACTTAGAAAAGATACAAATGAATTCATTTCAACAAATGTTTATTGAGTGTCTACTATTCATGTGCTCCAGACAACTAAACTCTGGAGGATACAAAGAAGCTAACATGGTGTAAATCAGGGCTTCTTAAACTTTTTCCACTTGTGATTCCTTTTCACTTGAGAATTTTTTATGTGACCCTGGGTATATACATATATGAAATAAATGTACAAATCAACATTTATTGATAAATCATAATTTTGCAATCCCCACATTTGGTTACACAATCCCACATGGAGTTTCAACCCACAATTGAAGAAGCTTTGGTATAAATGATCCGTGTTCTTTGGGAGCCTCATCTCTTCTTAGTGAAAAAGGCATACCCAGGCATATCAGTTAAGTAAGAATACAAGGCAGTATGTGATTAAGAGCTTGAATGAGTAGTAATGATAGAAAGTACTATAAAAATTCAGAAGTGGTAGAGCTCAATGTTGACTGGAACATTTGGAAAAGAAATAGATGTTGGACATGACTTAGAAGAAGGAATAGGATATAGCTAAAGGGAAAGAATGAGGGACAAGTATATTTAATTACTTTTTTAAAGTTATGCTTAATCGCCACTTTGATCAGACTTCTGAAGTCTTTCAGTATTGTTTTCCTATTCTGTAGATAATCTCTCTTGGTCTACTGGCTGCTTCTCTACTGCCTACTCTTCCCAACTTCAAAAGACACTCACTTGGTCTATCCTTCTCTTCTAGCTATTGTCCTATATTTCTTTTCCCTTTTCTTTTTAAAAAATTTGAAAAAAGATCTCAATGGTGTCTTCCTTTCCTTTTACCTTTTAACATCCTTCAGGCTCTCTTATGACCTCATCATTAAATTGAATCTGCTTTGTTCAAAGTGACCAATCATATATTAATCACCAAATCTAATGGCCTTTTCCTAATCTTCATCTTTCTTGACCTTTTTAGTGGATCACTGTCCCTTATTGATAATCTCATTCCTTTTGGTTTTTGCTGGATCTTTATCCAAGTCATGTCTATAACTATGAATGTTCGTCAGGGATTTGTCCTGAGCTGTCTTCTCTTCTTCAGCTATGCTATTTCCCTTGGGGATCTCATTAGCTTCCATAGATTCCTGTTATCATACCTATATAGTTGATTCTCAGATTTGTCCAGCCTCAGCCTCTTTGCTGACCTCTATGTCCTTATCTCCAACTGTTAATAGATATCTCAAATTGGAAATTCTACAGATACTTTAAACTCAACATGTCTAAAACTAAATTCATTTTCCCCCTCAAAAATCTCTTTCATAATTTCCATATAACTGTCCAGGGCATTACCATATTCATAGTCACCTAGGTTTGCAACCTTGACATCATCCTTACTTCTTCACTAACTGCCCATACTTAATAAGTTTGTTAAGTCCTATCATTTCTCATCTTATGTGTATATCCCTTCTTGGCTCTGACACTGTGTACCCCTGATACACATACTCATCATCTTACACTTAGATTATTTCATGAGTAATTTGCTGAGCAATCTCTCTGCCTCTTGTCTCTCCCCACTGTAGTCCCTCTTTCTATCAGTTATCAAATTGATCTTCCTAAAGCCCAAATCAAATATAAAATATCTTGTCTTTTAAAGCCACCTATCGCCTGGACCTTTCTAGGCTTCTTTATCAAGATGGCCCTTTTCCCCCACATATTCTGCAATCCAGCGACACTTGTTTTTATGCAGTTCCTTGAACAATATGCTCCATCTCCCAGTTCTGGGCATTTTCACTGTTTGTCCCTCATACCTGGAAAGCTCTCTCTCTTCATTTCTACTTTCCAGCTTCCTTAGATCTCAGTGAAAGCTTCACTTTCTGCAAGAAGCCTTGTCTAATCTTTGTCCTTAGTTTTAGTGCCTTTTATCTGTTAATTATCTCTAATTTATTCTCTATATTATATTTGCATATAGGTTTTTGAATGTTGTTTCTCCATTAGACTGTAAGCTTCTTGAGAACAGGGGCTGTCTTTTACTTTTCTTTCTGTGCACAGTACTTGGTGCAGGGCCTGACACATAGAAGGCACTTTGATAAATACTAACCAAGAGTTGAGGAGTTGAGGATGACATCTAGGTTGCAGATGTGGGTAATAAAGAAAATGGTGGAACCTTCAACAATAATTAACAAGTTTAAAAGAGGGAATGGTTCATGAAGAGAAAGATAATGAGATCGGTTTTGGACATACTGAATTAAGACGTCTATAGAACATCCCACTTTTATATGTCTCTTAGGCTATGGGAGAGTGAATCTGGAGGTTTGAAGAGAGGTTAAAGTTGGATAATTAGACTGAGAATCAACAGCATAGAGATGACAATTGAACCCATGACTATAGATGGTTATCACCAAATGGACTAGTATAGTGGCCAAAGGACCCTGGGCAGAGCCCTGGATATTGATAGTTTTGTCCTAGATGAAGTTCTAAGAAGGAAGACTGAAAAAGAAGAGTCAGACAGATAAAAAAAGAACAAAAAAAGAGCAATATCATGGAAACTTGCAGAGAAGAGATTTTTTTCCCCTTCTCTGACATAGAGATGGCCATTGTTTGCCAACTCTAACCGCTTTGTATACACACTTGATCTTATTACCTCCTGCCTTCTACAGCATTCTGTATCCTTATTTATTATCTACTACTATTGTGTATAATAGAAATAAATTAGAATCCTTCCCAATTAAATGAGGAGTGAAATAACGATATCCAATTCATCATTTCTTCTTATGATAAAACTAAAAATGCTTGTTAATCAATGGGGTAATAAAAAGAAATGACTAAGCCTAGATAAAAGAAGAAACAAATTGATCACTTTTGTAGATGTTAGCTTCTATACTTAACTTTTAAGAGCTAAGTAAAATTAATTGGAATAGTAACTTTAGCAAATTTACAAGATATGAAATAAATCCACAAAAATCAATAGCACACATATCTGTTTTAAAGCCCAAAAGAGATAAAAAGAAATGCTGTTAAAAATCCTTTAGAAAATATTAAGTAATTGGGAATCTACCTTCTGAATTGTGTGTATATGTGCATACACACATATTTGTAACATGCTTATATCATATATAGTATGTATACATATATATGTGTAGTATTGATATATGTATATATGTAAATATAATAACAATAATAATAACAAACCTAAACTAGCCAGTATAATAAAAATAACAAATAGTAAAATTACCTAAATTAATTTACTTATTCAAAACCACACCAATTAAACTACCACAGAATTTTGTTGCTGTTCAAATGTTTTTCATTCATGCCCAACTCTGTGTCCCCATTTTGACTTTTTCTTGGCAAAGATACTTGGAATAGTTTTCTATTTCCTTCTCTAGTCATTTTATAAATGAGGAAACAGGTAAACAGGGTTAAGTAGCTTACCCAGAGTCACATAAGTACTTGAGGCTAGATTTAAACTCATGATGATGAGTCTTCCCAACTCCAGGTCAAGCACTCTATCCACTATGCCACCTAGCTGCCTTAAGAAGGAATCTATAGAATTAGAAAAAAAAATAATAAAATTACATGGGGGGGAGGAAAGATAATAAACATAAAATAAATAAGAATGAAGGGAACCTCACTGTGCTAAATCCCAAATTACATTATAAAGCAGTTTTTAACACAATTTAGACTTGTTTAAGAACAGAGAGATTGATCAAAATTGATTTCAACATGAGTCTAGAGATAGAGGTAGGGGATTGGGGGGAGGGAGACAGGTAGTTGGAAAGGTACATACACAGTGGCAATATAAATGAAAGGATGAATGAAAAAAAGTATGGTATAGAAAGCACTGTGTTAAGCACTAGGTATACAAATAAAAAAGTCAAGATAGTCTCTTCCCAAGGAGCTTCCTCGGGGTAGAAAACAGAGGAAGTTTTCAACTAAAAGTCAGATGGGAAGATAGCAAGATCTTTAGATGTAATAGACAAATAGATGATAAAGCATTTTTTTTTGTTATTTCCCTAGATCCTATCATATATCCTCTTCTGAAGTTTAAACATTTGACATTACTTTTTTTTTTCTTTATCTTCTGGAGGGGATGTAGTATTCCTGCAAAAGTAGTTCCAGGTTGAAATTTGCTTTATATTGGCTTAAGATGTTGGACTGGCTAGAGGTAGGACCCCTAGTCTGGGGATTCTGTTGCTCCTGAGCTTCTTGGTCTGTCTCATCATATGTTGACATGTACATGGCATGTGTCAGCAGTTAATATAGTGGTGGTGAAGCAAGGGACCCATTTTTTCACAGTGATTATTTCTCTCAGTGATGGCTGATGGCCCTGGAATAGAAGCACAAATAGTAGTCTGAGGGATGCTGCTGTTTATAAGGTACTGGATTAACCATATCAGTGTCTGAGGGAAGGTTGTTGTAGTTGTGCTTTGTCCTTTCTGGCAAATGTTGCTTCCTGCCTCTCCATCAGTTGTTTTGCTGCTTTATTTAGGATGGCTTGTCTGTCTTGTAGTAGTGTTTGGTTTCCTATACTGAGTGTGGAGAATATGGTAAGGGAGTAGAGAGTGAAATATAAATGGGATCTTCCTGAAATGGCTGACCTGTAGGGAGTCATCAATGAGACCTGCAAGGTAGAAACTCTGGAGATGATGGAATTAAAGGTGATGCTCTGTGGTTTGGGTATCAAGGTGGTGAAGATGGCTAGCGGTAGAGCAGTTGTGGCAAGATTTCCTCAGCTTTCTCAGTAAAATAGAAGTGGAGGTGAGAGGAAAAGAGCCATGTGGGAGGCTTGAAAGAAGAGAGGAGAGAAGAGAAAGTTTTGAACAGTTTCTGTGGAGAGAATAATAGAAAATATATCAGTAAAGAGCAAAAAGATTGCCTTGAAATTGTGCCAACTCATTTGTAATTAATATAAATTTACAGTGGACCCAGTCAACGTAGTTTAAATGGAAACAAAGAAGACAGCCTTAAAATTAGTTCTGTGCCCATACTAAACTATTTATAGTTGAAAGTAGGTATTACCACAACATTCGTTTAAATTGTATCCATTTGCATACAAAACCACCACAAATTTCATTCTTCATCCAAAACCTTCTATTACAAGAAGTGATTACCAGACAAGCATCAGTATAAATATGCTGCCTTTTCTAGATTTGTTATTGTACAGTTCTGTAAATAATGTAATCCAGGTAGTATATCCAAGATCACTTGGTCCTACACCCAACTACAATTAAAATGATAAAATTGGCACCCTGAGAATGGATCTGGTTAGTATCTTCCACATAAGACTGCAATTGCTTTATAAATGAAATTAAAAGCTTTAAAAATCATTTCTGAGATCTCAAAGCGCATTCAATATGAGATTTGCATGACAAATCAAACTATTCAGATCCCTTTTGCAAAGTAAGAATCATCAGATATCCTGTAAAGTTGGTCTTTTTCCAGTTTCAGCATTCTGTGATGCCAAGTAGTATCATATAAAATATAAATTTAAAATATATATGTGTCTATTTCTAAAAATTTACATAATAATGTGTGTATATTTAAAAATTTTTAAAACAGGTGGCTCATGCTAAGATCCAGAGCTTAGAATCCAGCCTTGAAAATCTTTTGACTCGAGAGACCAAAATGAAGTCCTTAATCCGATCTCTGGAACAGGAGAAATTGACCTACCAAAAGACTGTGGAACAAATCAGAAAGCACTTGCCAGCAGATGCCTTGGCTGACTGTGAACTGCTATTGAGGGAAGTAAACTGTAACCCAAATAATAAAGCAAGAACAGGAAATAAGCCATAATTTAAAGAGTGCCACCTCAGCAGGCAGTGTAGTGTAGGATACTGAAGGAATGGAATCATATGCATGCTGCTGGACAGTCTTTGGAGACTCACTGGAATGAAATTATCAAAAACTAGTTTGGAATCTCCAATAATATCAAATGGGCCTTTAATCCCAAACTATTTAAAAGCATTCATGCTGGACTTATTTTTTTTTGCTGTTATTGATTGTGTACATAAAGGGAAATTTCATGCTTTCAAATAAAAGTAGTAGATGTATGTTTAGAACAAATGTTAAAAAACATAAACTTCACCTAGGGGAAGAAAAAACAAAGCTTCCCATCACACTTGTGAAATCTTTTTTGTCTTTGTAGTGAAATAAAGATGTTATGTCTTTATATATTGAAAAAATACTTGAAGAAATGAATGTATTTTTTCCCCAAAGAACAGCATGTTTCAATTTTTTTTGAAAATCTGTGTAAATGCATACGTGCCTGTCATAAATTCTACTGACTTGTTTATGGGAGGATTATGACTCTGACTGACAGTCACGTTCATGTGACTTTTCAGGGAATGTGGTACATATCCATCCCAGCCTATCATGTGCCATCTTTAGCATGTTGCTTCCATATGCATGTTCATTTGGGGTAGGCATCATTTTTTAACAATGTGGATAAATAGAATACAAAGATGTGCCTGGAACACCCAAGGTAAGGGGAGGAGTTTGTAATTACATGGTTAACTGGACCAGTGTTGACAGCCAAATTGGGTCAGTTGGGCCAGAAAATAACATCCACAGTGGAACCTTAATTGTCTAGCCTGTCTACATTTGTTACCCAAAGTAACCCAGTAATTGTGAACTTTCCCTTTACTTGGTGCTATGTAAACACAGTCAATAATGATTTACTTTCTCCCTCTCCAAACACATTTCAGAATCCCAGTTTTTGTTCTAATTGCTTTGAAGAAGGTCTGAGAAGGAAACTCAGATTTTTTCTGCCAGCAAAATTTGGCTTTCTACAAGTGCCATGTTGTAATAATATGGTATTTCTCATTGCAGTTGACAAAATTAAATAGACTACAGTCTTCTTCCTTTTTCATGTAAATTTTAAGAAAACTGTGAATTAAATTAGGACAGACTTCTTTTTTTTAAATATCTTAATGGGGAATGGAGAATGGCACCTCATGTCCATTCCAGGATTTAGCATTCTAAATTGACTCCCAACATTTTATCCATGCACATATGAACTATTTAGATCTTCAGTCATACAGTATGTATGGAAGGAAATTAATCAGTATTCCATTACAATACATACACATTTGTTAACATATAAATAAATTCTTAAATAGCACCTACAAAAGGAGACTCAGTAAAATAAATGATGAAACAATCTTTGCTTTTCAGCAGTACTTAGCATCCCTGTTTTTAAAAGTATTTTTATATAATTGCTAACTCATTGCCTAAACTGTCTCTCTTAGTGAGAAGTTTATGGTGCAACGGACAGTAGAATACTATGAGACAAAAGTGCTGAAACTCAACCACCTCTGAAACTTGTTTGTTCATTATTGTCATGAATCTTATTACAGTAGGATCTTTGCTGTAATACTGACATTGTTTTTGTTTCTGAAGAAAAAGTCTTATTAATAAGGTCATATAAGTTAAAGTTCTCTTTCATTAGATGGAAAATCTAGGTACCTTATGAAATCTGGACAACCAACTGATTCGTTCCTATAGAGTATTTTATTGGAGCAGAAATGTATTTTATTTCTCTGGCAGAAGAGAGGTTTTCTTCCTATCTTGAATTTAATAAGTGCATTGATAGATTACATATATTTCTGTTATGATCTAGTACCAGTATTTATCTAATGTGTAAAGACATGGAACATCATATTTTGACTGTGCTGATTTACATCTAAACAAGCTAAGAAGAAGGCTGCTCTGGGGTTTTGTTTAAAATCAATTTTAGCCAACATAAGAATGATAATCTTGGGAACCTGCAGTCAATATAGTGTTCAGAGATTAAAGTGACTCAGATATTCTATGAAAATGAATGGTGTTTTTTGTTCGTGATTTTTAGGTTGCACCAATTGTGCTTTGCCTTTCGTTTTTATCTCCATCAAGTTAATGTAATGTCTGATTAATTTCCAATAAATGCATTGCTGCAGTTTCTTTCCATGCCCTGTGGATCTGTTTTTCATTTTGGGGTGGCAGAGTTCATGGTTAAATACTTTCTGAAAATATCCAAAGAAAGGAATTTGCTACTTAAAATCAACAGTTCATTATTGGTTATCCCTCACAATTCAGGCTGAAGCATAGCAGTTAAAAAAGAAAGTTTTAAAAGGGAACCACTTGAACTGGTTTAGGCTTAACTTTTTCTGTTTTCCTAAACCTCTATATTGAGATACAAAGGAGAAGGATGAATTGATCAAATTTGTAGAGCAGCAGAAAAGGAGCGGGGTAGGGAAAACTATTCTCAAATCAGCTTCTGTGTAATCAAGACTTGAATGTCAAGCCTGCTGTCAACAATAATATGTGGTGTGTTTTTGTAACTAACATGTCTCTTTCAGAAAATTATCAAACATATTCCTCATTTTAATAAAAATGTGTTATTCCTTTTCACTTAATTCTGAGACTAAAGGCTTTAACTGTGCAATATTATAACCAGTAATGAAATAATTGGAGTGGGAATAAACCCATGATGGGAGTTTGAATGTGGTATACCAGAAGTTGCAATACCTGGTTCAGATCCTTGTTTCTACCTATACTAGTTCCAACCTACTTTATAATTGGCAGCCTTCTTTTCATTTCCTGTCAGTATCGTAGACTTCTCAGTAGTTTTAGAGAATGAACATTTAATTTGGTATATAGCCTTATGTATTAAATCATGTGCAAAAACTAAGGTGGGAGCCTTTAACAGATTTGAAATATATTTTTCATTACTCCTATGAAGGCTGCTAATCTTGAAAATTTGCCTTTCTTTATGAAAGATAAATTTTTTTCTTTCTCTAAAAATACTTGGACTCTCGGACACTTGGATTATATTGTAAAAAAGACAGTGGATTCAGAATAAGATGATCTGGATTCAAGTACTACCTCTGACGTACCTGGGCTATGTGATCTCAGGAAAGCCTTAATAGTTCTTTGAGGTCCATTTCACTCTTCTAAAATGAGAGTAATACCCTTAGTTATTCTCATTCAGAGTTTCAAAGATCAACTTATCTAAAGCATTTTGCTTTACTGAGAATTGATAAGCAAATGTTGGATACTATTATACTTCTATGTGGTAGGTAAACCAGATTGGGCCAAAAAACAACTTGTTTTGTGGCTGATAACCATATTTCAAAACTAAGCAAGTCATGTAGTTATTTGGGGAAAGTGAGTACTGAAATGAATGGAGCACTACTTAAAATGCTTTTCTTAAAAAATACATGAGGAATATAGCATAATAAAGAGAAAGGAAGACCTTGGACAAACTTTGGCTGTGTAACCAATGGCAAGCCAATTAATCTTAGTGCTCTAGACAATTCTGTCAGTCACAGAGAGGATGCTAACCTGTATTGTAGTGGGAATGCCTTTATTCAGAGAGTACCTTATACTGCTAAAGTCACAGGTCCAGGGCCTGTCTTTAAAATGCATGCTATTGTTAGTAAACACAAAAGTTATATTTCTGATTAAATTGCTCAAATATTGTTCATTCCTATATAAAATTTATGTACTCCAATGTTGCTTTTCTCTTTGATTTAATAAGAATTGTGCATTCATAAATGTTATTCATGTTGTTATTCAGAAATGATCATTTCAATTAAACATACAACTTACACTGTGTTCATTGAGAACTCTCAGGAGGTTTATGCAAAATGAAATAGAGATAATTTATATTTTGACTTATGTACACTTAGGTTTATTAAATTTTCTCAACATATTTTTGTACTGTTTCTCCTAGCATATCTCTGTTCTTCATGTTACCTAATTACTGCTACTAAGTTAGGTGCTTAGAATATTCATGAGGTCCCATTAACTCTATTTATAATAAATACCAACTTTTAATGTAATATCACAGCAGTAAAAGAATTAATGTTTTCCATTCCTTCTCTATTCCCCAAATGCCTTACTTATTTTTAGGAAATTATTTAGAGAGAGACAATCTTACTTCAAATATCTTACATACGATTCTTTTAAAAAAGACAGTATAAGTATATATACATTTTGAAAGTGTACTGACTCGGGAGCCATGGTGGCGGAGATCAGACAGGAGTCTCTGTAACCTCCTCTAACCTTCCCTCAAACCAACAACATATGAAGCCTCTAGACTGATTTTGAAGCAAAAAAATCCACAATATCTGGAGGACAACACGATTCTAGAAGAAGATACTCTGGAAGAACTTCAAAACAGGTCTGTTTTAATTGGGCAGGCGGGTGGTCTGCTGAACCCAGACTGCAGCACAGGGAGACCAGGGCAAGGAGCTGGAGCAGGGAGCTGGAACAGGAGTCGGAACAGGAGTGGGAGCGTTGTGCTTTTTGCACACCTGGGAGTCTTCTGGGGGCCTCTTGGGCCAATCTGTCCTGATTGTGGGCAGGTGGTTTGGAGAGTCTGCCTTTTGTGGGGGGTAGACTGTGAACCACTGAACCCCTGATGAGCATCGGACCTAGCTGCCATTACACAGCACCCTAGGGTGATCAATCAGTCAGCAGGACTGATCAGCACCAGAAATAATTCAATCAGCAGAACTGCCCAGTACCTGAAATAATTCAATCAGCAGGACTGCCCCAGGGTGAACTAAAGCAGAACTGCCCAGCACCTGACATAATTCAATCAGCAGAACTGCCCAGTTCCTGAAATAACTCAATCAGCAGAATTGCCCCAGGGCAAATTAAAGCAGCTGTCCCACCTTTGCCTTAAACAGACCTCATACCTTTAAAAAAAATAAAAAACCAAAAAGAGCTCTCACCATATAGAACTTTTATGGAGAGAGGGAAGAACAGACCTCAAATCCTGAGGCCCCTAAAGGTAAAGCAACTGCAGAAAAAGCCCCAAAGAGAGACATAAACTGGTCTCCATGTCACAAGGCTTTCTTTGAAGATTGCATAAAAAATCTTAAAAGAGAGTTAGAAGATAGAAGGGTAGCAGTAAACTGGGAAAATATTTTTACATCCAAAGGTTCTGATAAAGGCCTCATTTCTAAAATATATAGAGAATTGACTCAAATATATAAGAATTCAAGCCATTCTCCAATTGACAAATGGTCAAAAGATATGAACAGACAATTTTCAGACGAAGAAATTGAAACTATTTCCGGTCACATGAAAAGGTGCTCCAAGTCACTATTGATCAGAGAAATGCAAATTAAGACAACTCTGAGATACCACTACACACCTGTCAGATTGGCTAAAATGACAGGAAATGATAATGATAACTGTTGGAGGGGATGTGGGAAAACTGG
>JAJPUD010000443.1:570162-594761 GCA_023553655.1 Myrmecobius fasciatus
CTATACCTCCCTCCCTCTTTTGCTAATCTCAGACTCTTAAAAAAAGCCATCAGCACTTGTTTAGTAGTCACTACATTGTGATTTTCTCTCTCATTTATTCTTCAGGCAGTCTTGGTTTCCATCATTATCACTCAACTAAAACTTTTCTCCAAAGGTACTAATCATTTGTTTTTTTAATTGCCAGCATAATAATTTCTTAAAAGCAATGTGGTATTGTGGAGCAAGCACATGGCTTGTTGTCAGGACTTCATTTTGAATTTTGTCATTTATTAACCATGTTACAAATTCCATTATTTATTACTCATGTATTTCTGGGCTACTTGTTTATATACTCTAGTTTATAGACTTGAGCTAGATGACCTTCCAAATTTAAATTTTATAATCTCAAAGAAATGTGACCTGAATTTTGTAAGTTGACACTGAGGTTGTCAGGAAAATGAAACAATGAGTTGTGACTCATTTGGTGATAATGCCATTGTTAGACACAAACCTCCCAAAGTTGTACCTGCTTTCCTTAGCCATGTTACTGCTTCAAATAATTACTTAAAAGTGGCAAAAAGAATCTTATCACATATGTGAAACTTATTATTTCCTACATAATAATGCCTTGAAAACTGTACCCTGTCTTTTCTATCTCCCAAAATGATGCAGTATACTAGTCATAAATGCATCTTTATTAAAAGTAATTATCATAAGTGCAAAATGCTTTATCTTAATGTTATTCCTGGCTTTCACTTACACCTTGCAGAAATCAGTATGCCAGAGTTTTTTTTTTTTTAATGAACACTTACTGTACATGGTTCCATGATTTTTTGAAAAAGAAAAAGGAATTGTTACCATTGACTTGAAATACAGTTGAGAATAATTTCTAAAATTAGAGCAAAGGAATTATTAGACCTAGATAACAGTCAAATAAAGCTTTTTTGTACTGTTTGCTATTTTCCCAAAAGGACTATTTGAAAATGACATAAATTCAATTTTCCCCAAAAGATCTGAACCATGGAACTAAACCCAATGGCTATAAAAATTGAAAAAAATGAGGGGAGTATTTCTGTACATATGTCTCCTGTATAAGTTATTATAGACTTCCTTGGAATTGGGAAGCAGATTCAATTCTTGGGGCCCAATGTTTTCTATGA
Source organism: Myrmecobius fasciatus (assembly GCA_023553655.1). Taxonomy (NCBI): domain Eukaryota; kingdom Metazoa; phylum Chordata; class Mammalia; order Dasyuromorphia; family Myrmecobiidae; genus Myrmecobius; species Myrmecobius fasciatus. Next base: position 571,302 of record JAJPUD010000443.1, read on the forward strand.
AGTTTCCCAATTCTGCCTCCAGAGTACTGGTTGAAAATGTGTTTACTTAAGGGAAAGGGAATCTAGTTTAGAAAGGGGAGGAGGGCAACTAGGTGGAACAGTGGATAGAGCACCAGCCCTGAAGTCAGGAGGACCTGAACTCAAATCTGGTCTCAGACACTTAACATTCCCTAGCTGTGTGACCCTGGGCAAGTCAATTAACCTCAATTGCCTCAGCAAAAAGAAAAAAAAAATTGTGGGGAGGGGTGACCGTGAGAACCTAGAAACACTCTAAAGGTATTCATTCTAGAAGAGGCTAAAATCACTTCTCATAATTATGATTAGTATGCAGAAATAAATATTTACCATCACTTAACAATTCTTGTACATAGTAGAGATTTAATTTTTTTTAAAAGTCAAAGGGATTTATATGTAAGAATATTTGGCTGTTTGTCAATTAGTACTTTCTGGAGAATACAAAAAGACATTCAAAATGTGTGTGTGTGGGCATCCTTTTTTAAAAAAAAATGTTTGAATAAAACATGAGTTTAGGGTAGTATGATCCTTACAGAGTACCAGTTGAATGTGCAATTAAATGCAATCTTTATCAGGGCAATGACTTTTTGATAAGCTTTGATAAACATTAATGTTAGAAAAGTTCTTAACTATTTCTAAATAAGAGTATTTCTGTTAAGGAAGGTCCAAATTTGTGCATTTTCTATTTCCTTTAAAAAGAAAATTGGAAGTATTTATAAATTTAGAGAATTAATGATTGCTTTTTTTAAGATGATGAAACATTCACTAACTAAAACGCTATCTTTTTGTTTTCATTTTCAAATTTTTATTGATCTTTTCTTTTTTATATTTCCTTTATTTGAGTATATTCTTCCTCTCTACTACACAATGAATCAGTTCTTATTTAAAGAAATAAAAATGACAGAGGAGAATAAGCTGTTCTCACATCAACTTAGACTCATGATATGCAGAGTTCCACATCTTTCTGTAAAGAAATGAGGTACATTTTTCTCATTTCTTTTTAAGGCCAAGCTTAGTCATTCCAATTACACTGTTTAGTTGTTTACTGTGTTTACTCTGCATCAGTTTGTATGTTTTTCCATGTGTCCTGAATTTTTCAAATTCATTATTTTTAGGGGCAGTTTTATTCCATTACATTTTGTGTGCTACAGTTTGCTTAACCATTCCATAGACAGCCAAAAAGTAGCCCTTTAAAAAAGAAGTGTGAATGAAGTTGAGAGAGAAATGTGATTATTAGGTAGATATTAGGTAGTTAGGAATTCATTGATGATTTAACAAAACAAAACAAAACATTGAACAGTGACCACTGGCCAAGAGTTTTTTGCTTTCAATTTGGATTTTTTGGTATTCACTTTTGTGAATCTGTAAATCTCAGGCCTTTTGATATTTAAAATTTTCACCTAGGACTTCATAAAGGTTTGATAAATTGATTAATTTTGTGGTATAACATGGCTTTTTTGTATTAACAATACATTTATAGGATATTTATTGTGTATTATGCACTAAGTGCTTAGTAATTATCTTATATGATCCTCATAATAATCTTGAGAGGGAGGTGCTGATCTTAAACCCATTTTACAGTTCAGGAGAATGAGGCAAACAGACTAAGTGATTTACCCAGGGTCACATAACAATTAAGTGTCTGTAGCTGATTTCAACTCCAAACCCAATGTTCTAGCCACTTTGCCACTTAGTTAAGTGGCAAAGATTATGAGATTTTGCATATCTCTAATTAGGAACCATACAAAGTAATTATAAAGCTCCAAATAGTCACCCTTCCCAAGTAAGAGCTGTCTCTTTGAACTATCATATTTCATGGCATATTATGAGTAGCAGCAAAATGGCCTTCTTAAATTCAATCATCTGTGGTACCTGAAATGTTCACTATCATCATTTCCTCCTAATGAAGGCATTAAAGGTCCGGTCCCTGTTATAGTGCAAGTCTGAGAATGACCCTTTTTATGCTTTAAAACCAATTTTGATCAGATTGGTAAATCAGTTACTAAGCACTTCTCTCTGGTGGCTGGGTAAAATTTGTCCCAGCATATGGAGGTTAGGAAAGATCTGGAGCAAATAATTGGTTTTCTTTGAAAGTGCAAAGAGACAAGGGAGATGCTCAACCTCAGGAGCCTGGGAATCTAGAGTAAAGAGCAAGGTACCAGAAAGAAGACTGTCAAAGATAAACTTTATTTGCTTTTCAAATGATCCAACTTACTGCCAAGGTCAACTGATAGACTTTCTCTTGTCTATTGCACTTTGTACCTAATGTCAGTTCTGAAAAACCTAAGACACTCATAAGCAATGCGGCTGTTCAAATTTAATTAAGCAGCTGCTAATTCTGCAGGGTTTTAGCCTTTAAACTGTGACTATCCAAGTACTTAAATTGTAATCTCGTAGTTCCCTCTAGTGGGCTCAGTGATCAGTCAGCTTGATGATTCTGGGATTCCTTTTCCCTTAAGTATACATAACTCGGATGTGTATGGGGGGGAAATCTTGTAACAACTTTGCATCTAGGTTTAAAAAAATTAATTAGTTTTAATCTGACTGAAGTATGTAGCAATTTATTCAGTTTCTGTGTTGGCAGGGTCGGTTGTTATTTGTGAAACCTTACACTAGATGTCACTGTTGTTTCAATTTATTTGCATTTGTCAATGATGTCTTTCAAATGATAGTATAAAAAATCATATGGCACTAAAGAGATGTTGTACAATTCATTTTTTGGCTTCCCGGCAGAGGAGTATAACTCAACTGTAATACATAGATGAGAATTTAGTCAATTTATAAATGCCTCTGGAGAAAGAATCAGTTGTTAGCTTCTTTACAATTTACCAAGAATTTCATTTTTAGGAAATTTTTCCCTGTATCAAATCTAAGTCTTTGGTACTGAAGTTTGAACTCACTTTTCCTTTTGTTTTCAGTAAAGACAGAGAAAACAATGAATCATTAATATTTCCTCTCTTAAGAATTCTTTATATGGAAGGAGTTCAATATTTATATGTTGGAGTTGCTTTGAATGTTCTTTGAATGGTCTGCCCTCCTAATTTATTAACTTTTTCAGTGACTTGTGGCTGGATGCTACATTAGCCCCACAGAAAGATGATCACACTATAGATTTCGTTGTCACATAATTATACTGCTTCCCTTATTTTGAACTCAGAGAAGACTTCTCTCTGATCACAATCTCCTGTCTTCCCATTTCTCCCTCTTCCTTTCATCTCTTTTCACTTTCTTGAATTTATTTTTTGTCTGGACCATAATTCCCAACTACTCCCTGTTTTGTTCTATCACTTCCACTCTAGTCTTAATTTCTCCTTTTCATTTACTTCTTGACTCTGTGGTTGCTCCGTTCATCTCTGCTATTGAATTGCATGACTTCCCTCCTTCTTTGTCCTGTTGACTTTCTCATATTCTAAATCATATTTTCAATCATGGATTACTTTCTTCCTCATCTGCCTTTTCCATTCATTTATGAGTGCTGATAGAGGATGTTTAAATATAGATTTATATTGTCCCATTTTAACTGGGTCCTCATAGTTTCATGGAAGAGTTTTCATTTTTCCTTTGTAGACTATCACATTACCCTCGGTCATCAAACCTCTTTTCTTCTCAAGTTTCTAATGTTTCTTCTATTTCCCCTTCCCCATAGAAAATGTCCTTTCCTTACTTTACTTTAAAAAAAAAAAGCTAAAAAAGCTCTCTTTTCTTCCCTGTCCCATCATACAAATTGTCTCTGTTTTCTGTTATCTGCTTTTAAAATTTTTTTATGCCATGTCCAGTCCTTCTACTTATGCCTTTGATCCCATCCATTTATTTCAACCTATCTTCTCTAGAAGCTTATCTTATTTTTTCCTAATTCTGCTCCTTCATTTACTATACTATTTTCATTCTCTCCCTTTCTTCTGGTTCCTTATCCATTTCCTTCAAATTTACTTATTTCTACCTAATTTTTAAAACTTCATTTGACCCTCCCTTCCTCACAAGATATCATCCTAAGTTTTTACTTCCTTTCATAGACAAACATTATAAAAATAATTGTAACTTTTGCCCTTTTCCTTCACCATCCACTCATTCCTCAAGCCACTGCAATCTTGCTTCCCGCTCCACCACTCAACTAATCTCATCGCTTCAAATTACTAATCACTTCTTAACTGTGAAATCTGTTTTTTTCCTCACATTTCCTCCATTTCTCTTTAGTCTTTAATGATGTAGACAACTCTTTCCTGCTGGATTTCCTTGGCTTTTAGGACAGGGCTTTTTCTTCATCTGACTAATCCTCTCCAGTTTCTTTAGCTGAATCATCTCCTGTCTCCTTAGTGTAAGTGCTCTTGAGTGCTCTGATTTGTGCCATCTCTTCTTCTCTCACTCCCTTATATGTTGGCTTGGATATTATTATTATTCCCATTAGTCCAAAATATTGTCTCTACACAAATAATTCCTAAATCTATATTTCTAGCTCTAATAACTCTGATGACTTCCAAGCATATATTGTCAACTGCATATAGTAAGTATATTTTCTGCTGGATGTCCTTTCAACATTTCATATTTAGAATGTCCAGAATGGAACTTATCTTCCACCATAAATCCCTTTTTGTATTGAGAGCATCACCAGATTTTCATTCACCTGGGTTTGTCATTTCAGAGTCATCCCTGATTATCCTCTCTTTTATCAATCTGATAAGTTTACAAGTCCTTTTGATTCTACCTTGCCTAAAGGTTATATTTTCCCAGTCATAAATCTGGCCTCTTTTAGGCCCTTATCCCCTTTCATCTAGACTACTAAAATAGTCTCCTAATTGGTCTTTCTACCTTCAATTACTTCTCTCTCTGATCCATCCTCCACAAAGCTGCCAGAATAATCTTTCCTGAGACTTGGGTCCTACCATGTCATTCCTTTGTTCTAAAACATTCTTAGCTCCCCTCCACTGCCTATGTGATAAAATATAAGTGCCTTGTCTGGCTATTGAGGCCTTGTATTATCTGGCTCCCATCTTCCTTTGTATAGTACTACCCTTCTATTAAATTGTACTACTAACCATTCCCCAAATTTGAAGATCCACATCCCATTTAGTGTATTTACACAGTCTTATTGCCATGTCTGAAAGGACCCCCTCTTCATCTCTATCTCTCAGAATTTTTCAGGTATCACCTTCTCTGTGAAGCCTTCCCTGATTGCCCCAGTTTTTAGGTTTTTTTTTTCCTTCTCAGTTTTTCTTGTCCAATATTTTAATGGTGAGCTTCTCTAATGCAATGTAAAATTCCTTAAGGAAAAGAACTGTTTACTTTTTGTATTTTTGTCTCCTGATCCTAGGTACTTTGTAAATAAATCTTAGATTGAATTGTATTGAAATTCTTCTTACAGCAAAATAGGATTAGTTTTTTAAATTTTTCTTCATGTTCCTCCTTGCCAATTATTTATTCATCTTTATTGTTTTTCACAAATATTGGGAGACAGAGTGGTAAAATGGAAAGAACGTTCAATTTTGAGTCTACTGAGCTGGATTTAAATTCTTACTGCTACTTACTGCCATTCTGACCTTGAGTATATTAACCATCTTGATTTCTTGATCTATAAAATAAGAGGGTTGGACTATATACATACATGGCCTTTCACCTTTAAAAAGAGATTTTATGAACTTTATTCTGTTTAATTTATGAACTCTTGGAAGCATTAGAGTACTAAAATTGAAACTGAATTTGAGTCTCAGGCTCACTATTAACTAGGTATGGCTTCAGGCAAGTTACTTCACTTTTCATATCTCTCTTTCCTGTTTTTAAAAATGGGGATCATAGTAGGTTACTTCATAGGATTTTTGAGAAGCTAAAGTGAGATCATGAATGTAAAAGATATTTAACAACAGGGTGGTATGTAGATGTCAATTTTTATTATTACAATAATTATTACTCCTTTTAAATTTATTGAGGTCCTTTAGATTTCTAACCTACAACTTTTTCATGTAGAATTGGAAGAATTTCTAGGACTATCCTTTTGTGTCCTCAAACAAGCTGCATAAAGTATTTTAATAACACAAAGAAGTATGTGAAGCATCAGTTCAGCAAATTTCAGCTGTTAGATATCTTAGCATCCCCTTATCATCTTAGTAGATGGTCTTTATGGGTCTCTGTGATGTAAAAACTTTTAAAAAAATCATTTGGTGACCAACCATCTAGTGTTGCACCTCTTCAGTAGTTAACTTGATTGCTCCTTGGATGATATATAACTCATTGTGGGGCCCATATTCAAAACCTTTCTAGCTTCATTGGATTTGCTTGTGATCTTTTGATGCTATAACTTGCCTTTAAGAAGCCATAATCAACTCTGCACCACAATGGCATACTGGATCAGGTTTTAATAGAGTTGCATAAACAATAGCAAAGATAATTAGTCTAATTATACAACTCTGCTTTATTTTGTTGATAATAGGCAAGGAAATGCACATATCTCCACCAATTCTGACATTTACCCATGTGGAACAATCTTAAGAGTTAAATTCTACTACCAGATTGTCTGGCAGTTTTTTTTCCTTCTCCATGTTCCCAGCAATATTATTGGCAGTGGAATTCAACTCTTAAAAGTGTTGTATATAGGCAGCACAAAAATTAGCTTATTAGTTAAGCTAATCTGTTTTCAAGATGGGGTTAAGTTTGTGGGTGGACTTAGATTTTGAGGGATGTGAGTGTGAGAGGAGATAGGATAGCCAAATTGCTTGACAATTTGATTTCTTTCTTAAGGAGAGACCAAGGACAGCATTTGAATGGAGGGTCAACTGAGATTATCAAGATACTTGGGAATTGCATTTCAAAGAGCTATAATTTCTGTAGAGTAGGAAGAAATGGAAGGTACAATTTCCCTTTGGAGGAACTGATTCGAGAATCAAAGGTTTCTGGTTTTTCTGTCTTAGTGATACCACTATCTAGATGGTTCTGCCTTACTGACTGAAAGGTTCTTTGCAGCTTTAATTTCTGGGCATTTTGCTAGCCATTTCCAATTTACCCTGAGCATAGAGACAGATCTTATTCATCAGCCTCTAGCAAAGTGTTTTGCATGTAGCAGGCACTTAATAAATGTTTGTTGAATTGAATTGACTTGGATCTTTTTGCTAGTTTTCCCCACAGCTCCAAATGGCCTTTCACTCTGAATGTTACATCTCTTTGAAATACCTCAATATAAATTCAGTCTGGATAAGTAGATGTTGTGCAAGCAGCCACAAATAAAGACCTACAGTTAGAAAAGATTTAAAATTAGCCTTTCCGATTCAGAAAAAAAAAACCCCTCTGACCAAGGATATTCTTGGATCTGGACAACGAAAGAAGACAATTTATTTCATCTACCTGCTGAAGCCATAATGCTCAACTCATATTCAGGTAATTAGGGCATAAATGTTTCCCCAAGGGCTTCTTGTGGACATAAACAAAGAGAACATCTTTTTTATTATCTGTTTGCTTTCCTGAAAGCATCAAATTAGGGATGGGACTAATGGGTTGAGGATGCTTAAAGCCAGTTTATTGTGGCTTGCTAGCAGCATATCCCATCTGAAAAGTCGTGCTGGTGAAAAAAAAAATCACTCATGGACTAATTTAAATAATGGCCGCATCTTTGCAGTGATGACAGGCTGTGACACTTTATAGGTTTTAGATGACTATTCCTGCACTTTGTAAAAATGGATGAGCTGCCAGCAGACGTACAATTATTGCACACATTCATAATTTTTAAAGGAGAATTGAGTGGGCAGCTGCCATTATGCCCAGGTAAATTTCCATGAGTGAAAATGTCCATCAAGTAATTTTTGAGATTGTAAGCTTGTCTAGATCTAAGACAGGAAGCCTTTCTTCCTGCTTTTAAGTCAGTCAGTAAAATATCTCTGTGGAAAATGAGGAAAAACTGAAAGGAATCAGAAGAAATATTTTGAAGGTAAGAAAAGTAAGAAAGAAACAATTTTTCCTCCACATCCTAACTCTTTGGGATGTTACTGTATAGCTTAATGGCTATGGGTTGACCATTTGACTTTTCTAATCTTTGGATTCTTCAGTGAAGTAAGAATAAAAATATTTGTCCTTCTGAGGCTAAATGATATACATGAAAACACTTTATTCTTTTTTAAATTTTATTTTATTTTTAAAACACTTTATTCTTACTTCAATATTTCTAAGATCTGTAATTTCATCACCATAAGCAATCCTACTCACATTGAGATCCTTCTAAACTATCTGGGACTTAATAGATTGTCTTCTAATATTCTTCTTCCGAGAATCTTTTGAGATGATCTTCTCTCTGGGGTGAAAAATTCATCACCTGGTGATGAGCCTCCCATACTTAGCTAGACTGTCCAAAGATAATAGATTTATAGTGCAATAGACAGTAGATATACATCATCATTTCTTAGAGCCTTTCCAGCTGGGTTCTATAAACATATGTCATCTTCTAATTTTTGCCCCACATCACATTCACTTATCCAATCAACTGTCAAACGTTATCAGTTCTATGTTCATACCTATGCCATCTGTTCTCACTACCCACTTAACGACCATCCTGTAGTTCAAGTCCTCTAGTCCATGTTATTGCAATAATATTCTAACTTGTTTCCATGTCTGGTGTCTCTGCATTCTAATCCATCCTCCATAAAGTTGTCAAAGGTATTTTCTTGATGTGCAATCCTATCCTAGCATACATGTATGCAATTTGTACATAAGTAACTATTACATAGGAAATAGGTGCTCAACATTTTTTTACTCTAGGTTATACTATCAAAATAGTTTGGAGATTACTGATCTAGTGAAGCATCATTACAGTAGAAGGAACCTAGTCTCTGAGTGGGAATATCTGTTTTCAAATTCTACCTCTGATGACTTTGAGACTGTTGACAAGTCACTTAGGCTTCAGGTTCCTCATCTGTAAAATTGATCCTATGATTGCTAGGTTGTGAAGAATTTATGCTATTAGAATAACTAGGCAAGAAGGGAGAAAAACCTTTCCTTTATGTTTATTTCTCAAATTGTCTTCTAGAAATGTACTGTATACAGAGCAACAGCAATATTTAAGATGATCAGCTGTGAATGATTTAGCTATTCTTAGCAATACAATGATCCAAGATAGCTCTGAAGGACTTATAATGAAAAATGCTATCTATCCCCAGAGAAAGAACTGATGATGTTCAAAAACAGATTGAAGCATACTTTTTTTAAACTTTATTTTTCTTTCTTTTGACTAACATGGAAATGTTTTGCTTTACTATACATGTATATAATAACCTTTATTGAATTGCTTGCCTTCTCAATGAGGAAGCATGAAAGTAAGGAAAGAAAAGAATTGGGTATTCAAAATTTTTTAAATGAATGTTAATGGTTTTTACATATAATTGGGAAAAATATTAAATAAATTTTAAAAAACTAAAAAAGAAAAGATGTCTTTTAGTTTTGTCTTGACACAAAGAAAAGTGGTTTTATTTGTTGACCATCCCACAAAATTAACATTATAGACAGAGAAGCTTTTCTGTATCTTTTCAAAGCTAGGTAGAAAAATCCCTAACTGAGGACTTAGGGGTATTAGAGGAATTAGTAAAGTTGGACTAGAGAATCCTGTCTTTTCATCACACCTGTCCAGAATGCATGCATATGCTAAAGTGTTGTGGAAGGAGCATTGGTCTGGAAGTTATACATGTTTAAGTATTATCTTAGTTATTTACTAGACATTGAGCAAATCCATAAACCAATTTCATCTTCAATGTCAAATCAGAGCAATGATACCACAATGCTACCCACCTCAGTTGTAGAGAAAAATGCAGTGGAAATGACAAAGTACTATGGAAATGTGAGCTATTATTATCCTTTGCCCTCCTCTTCCAGCATGGATATACAAACATTTATTGTTTCCTGTGGCTTGTTAAGTACAGAGAGTCATGCTGAATAATAATAGAATTGGGAAACCTGACTGGCCCAGCAAGAAATAGCGGTTGCCCAAAGTTAGTTGCAATTTTTTAATATCAGAGATACAAACATCAGGAAGGACATCATTTTTCATATCTTTTGACTGGAGCTACCACTTAGAAAACTGGGTAGGTAAGCTGAAGCCCTGGTCTATGAGTCAGGAGACTTGGGTTTAAATCCTGGTTCTGTCAATAATTAATTGTATGACTAGGCAAAACAGTTCTGGTCCTCCTTTATAAAGTTATATATAAATTTTGTTTGTTCAAAACTCAAATTTTGTTGAGTAGTTGAGCTCAAGCTTGGCATTTAAATTTCATTGATCCCTATTTTATTTATTTATTTTGCTTTTTTGCTGAGGCAATTGAGGTTAAGTGACTTGCCCAGGGTCACACAGCTAGGGAATGTTAAGTGTCTGAGATCAAATTTGAACTTAGGTCTTCCTGACTTCAGGGCTGGTGCTCTATCCACTGCACCACCTAGCTGCTCCTCATTGATCCCTATTTTAAAAGCTTGTTTTCTTTATCTCAAACACTGCTCCTTTTTAGATTTTCAGTTGCCTTGTACTTCATCATGCTCACCAGTCTTTTTTTTTTAATTTTATCATAGGTCATGTTTTTTTTTTTAATTTGTATTATTTTATTTGCAATTATCAAGCATTTGTTTTTTTCTTCCTTTCTCCTTACTCACAGAAAAGATAGGAAAGAAAGAAGAAAAAAGGAGGGAGGGAGGAAAAAAGAAAGAGAGAGGGGGAGAGGGAGGAAGAGAGGAAGAGAGAGGGGGGGAGAGAGAGAGGAGGGAGAGGGTGGGAGAGAGAGGAAGAAAGAGAAAGAAAGAGAGAGAGAGAGAGAGAGAGAGAGAGAGAGAGAGAGAGAGAGAGAGAAATCTCTTACAAATCACTTCCCTTTACTAAGTATCATTTTAGTAAGCTAGAAAGTGAAGAGACTAAATTAAGATGATCTAAGTGTTCTTTCCACCTGTAGGTCCCTTATTTCCAAATATCTAGATTTAGTTATCTTCTTGTAGATGACTTATAGATTTATAAGAGCTATTAACAAGGGATTTATACTTTAATAATTTGGACTTTTTTTTTCTTCCTTGTTTTTGCTAAATAGAACTTTAGAGATAGGTATTATAAGTTGAACCATGCTAAAAAGTGACATGAGTCATAGAGGAGGAAAAAATTGCTAGCTAATTTTTCCCTGATCTGACTGCAGCAAATTGGATTCTTCAGTCAGAGAGAGCAAGGAAGGAATAGTGGCAGGTAAGAGCAAGATGGAAATCTTGCTCTCCTGGTATAAGAATTGGGCTACACTAGCAAAAAAACAACAACAACAACAACAACACTGGAACAGGCTTCAAAGAGAAGAGGATGGAAGAGGTTCTCCCCAAAATGGGTTGATTAAGACATTAGAAGTGTCATTTTCTCTCTACTGAAACAAGAGACTAAGTATGATCACCATTCTTAAAGCATTTCATCATGTTTTATGGAACTTGTTTCTTGCTTTTGGTCCTTCAAGACAATGCCTACCTATACTGAATTTACTCTTATCTTAAGTCCTCAGGCTCTACCCACAGCTCTATGCTTCCATTTAGGCTCCATGGAGATCATTTTCACTAATATTTTCAGCCAGTAGGCTGATGAAACCCATCCTCCCAATTCTGACCTCCTCAAATAGGACCAGGTGACTTTTCATTAAGAAACTGGAAATAATATCTATTTACACTTAAAAGAAAGTATTTTAGAAACTAATCACTTGATATTTCAGGGCCTTTGAGCTATCCAAGTGAATAATTCTGGATAACTCTATTAAAACTAACTTTCTCCCATCCAATAGACTTATTTCCAGGAATTGTCAAAGCAACCCAATTATTCCCCTGCTCATATCTAGTGGAGATTGGGTTATATATTTAAACTAGGCTTGTAAGTAGGTTACTCGAGATTAAAAATACATAAAGACCTGAAAAGTGCCTGTTATAGCAAAGGTCACCCAGAGTTTTAGACAGATATCTTGTCTAAACCAATGAATATGTGTTACCACTGTAGCCTTAAACAGTCCATTGTTACAAATTTTACAGAAGAAAACAGTATGAAATGGTATATTGTCATTGTGGTTCAGTTGTTTTTCAGTTATTTTTTTTGGCAAAGATACTGGATTGCTTTGCCATTTCCTTCTCCAGCTCATTTTCCAGATGAGGAAACTAAGGCAAAGTTAAGTGACTTGTTCAGGGTCACACAGCTAGTAAGAAAGTGTTTAAGGCCGGATTTGAATCATGAAGATATGAGTGTTCTTGATTCAAACCCAGTGTTTACCCACTGTGCTACCTAGCTGCTTGTAAATGGTATGGTAGCCTCAGATAAGAATTATCCATTCCGTATCTTTGTCTTTTGTAAGAGTGAGATTACTTTAAGTCAGAGAGTGTAACATAGCATGGGAATGACTTCTTTTCTATTTGAACTTTCTACTAAAAAAAATGATGACATCAAATATTTCTAGTCTATCACTGTTCCTCTCACTGTTCCTCTTGTAAAATGTATATGTAGCTCATCCATGGAGAAGATGTTGGGAACTTTTACTTGTTTCATATATAAATCTATTATTGAGAAAGATATGCTATAGTGTAAAAAATACTAGATTTGGATTTGGAGTCAGTAAAAACTATTCAAATCTTGCTTATGGCACTTGTTAGTTATGTGATCATAGGTAAGTCACTTAATCTCTTTCTTCATCTGTAAAATGGGAATAATAATACTGGAAATACCTACCTCACAGGACTGAGGATCAAATAGAAGAATACATGTAAAGTGCTATGTATACATACTGACATTCCTATACACACATATGTCTATCTATCTATCTATCTATCTATCTATCTATCTATCTATCTATGTCTATCTATACATCCATTCATCCACATAAAAATGCTATGTAAATGTTAGCAATTATAAATTCCTGTATACCAAACCAGTAAATATCAAGCTCCTACTATGTGTATACAAGGATTCCAGCATTGACTCAAAATCCATACATTCAAAACAATAAAAAGAACAAATAATATAACAAGAATCTTTATTTATAGAGACATATCTTCTCCCTAAATGCAATTATTGTTTCCAAGGTGACATTAAGAGATACTGGGATTAGGAAACAATGGTAATTTTTCTCCATTATTCCCATTTTTAAAATCAATTAAATTCTAGGAAAACTGGCACTTCTCTGGGATTTTTGACTTATGACTCCTATTCTGCAAGTGATTTTTATTTTCACCTTTTTACTCTTAAAAGAAAAAAAAGTAGTTTAAAAAATACATCTAGACAAATCCATCCTCATCCACCATAGTTAAATCACCATTCTCCTCAACAAATATTCTTCCTGTTTCTGTTATTTGGCCCTTTTTTCCTTCATGCTTTATAAGATATACCCTCCCCTTGGGTTGTTGTTAGGATTTATTCAGTGGGAAGAGTTTTGAACTGTGGTTCAGCAGGGCCAATTTCTAGGTTTATGATGAGTTAAGGGATCACTAAATCCCTTACTCATCATAAACCTTTTACAAATCACCTGTTTTTCATATGTTTACATTTGCTTGCCTGTAAAATGGGAATAATAATGCCTATTGGATTCTAAGGAGAGTTAGGATAGCTGAGATAATATCATCCAACAGCACAATGCTTTCCTATTTAATTCCTTTGAAAATAAAACAGCAAAATAAAACACCTTCTTCTTCTCTAACCTGATGCTCTGCTTGTATAAATACTAGATGGAATTTACAGAGTGTGATTGTGTTATCCTCAGTGTCTGACACTTAATGTCTGGCACATGGAGTCTGGCACATAGTGTCTAGCACATAGTAGGTGTTTAATCAAGTTTTTAATTGATTGATGTTGGAGAAATATGAGAGAATAGATATTTGTCTCAACTCTTTCCCCTTTCCCCAAGAATGTGTACCAGGTGTTTGCCTGATTACAGTACCAGAGATAGCCCTAGATACTCAATCCCAAAGGAGGTATAAGAGAAAGGGAACATAGCCAGCACCAGTTCAATTCCACTTAGGTCAACATTTATTAAGTACCTATTATGTTTGAGTTAGTGAGATGAGTATGTAAGACATAGTTCATGCCCTTGAGGACCTACAAGCTAGTACTTGTGTAAACAACTGTAATTCAAAATTGAATATGACAAGTAGCGAGAGAAGTGCAGATAAAATACTATGAAAGATCTGAAGAGAAATTATTTCTGGCAGGGAAGGAGGGTTGGCCCAGTGAGTGCTTCATGCATGAAGTGACAAATCTGAGTTGGGCCTCGAAGGATTGGTAGGGTTTCAACAAATGGAGCTGAAGAACAACAAATGGAGTTGGGAAAGTAGAGAAGATTCCTCCTTGGAATAAAGGAAGAAATGAGGAAATGCAAAAAAGATAAGTCTGATATTTCCATTCACCCCTTATTTTAGAGAGATTACAAGGCTTGTTGCACTCTGCCACGAATGATTGGCTGATTCGTAGTCCCTTTGACATCTGCTTGTTATTTGTCTAAGATTTTGCTTTTTTTTTTTTTAGAATTTTGTACCTGAAAATACTATTTCCCCTCATTTTGAGAAATATAAATAATCATCATTATAGGTATATTCACATTTACATATGTAACTATATTAATTAGTAAGGCCTTTACTAATGCTTAATGAGATTTTTATATTTTAGAAATGTATTCTCCCTCTAATAATTTTTCATGTGGAAACTCCTAGGGGAAAAAAAATCTACAAACTCTTCAATAAGGCTCTCAATTGGAAGAATAAATCAAGCCTATGCCAAGATTATCTGGCATTTACTAGATAACTTAAAGAACAGAACTACCTGGAAAGATTTATGCCCATATTATTTGATGTCTTTCCTATATGTATTAATTGTCCATGCTTTTTTTTGCTTTTGATTCTGAAACTACCTTGTTTTCCCAATAATAATTCCATCAATAAAGTGTCCATTTGGGATCAGACAGACCCATACCACTTGACACCCTAAGACTTTTCACAGAGAATATTTTAGTTTCATACTCATAGACCCTTCAACCCAGTTAATGTGCTCAAAGATCTCCAAAGTGGATCATTGTTGATCTTGGAAGGAGAAGTAGTGAGTAATACTTGGATTCCACCAATTACCATTTTGGAACCCCTGAAAACCAGAAGCATCTCTACCATGTCTGAGATAGGAAAGCTGGAGAAGCACCTTTGGAGCTGCCATACTAACCTCTCAATCCAGTTGTGAATTTAGAAAACAAGAATAATCTGGCTTTTGTCTTCAGCTCTTTGGTGAGGTCTTCCCTGGTTATATGGAATAAATTTGTATAATGTCTGGGCCTGGGTGTGAGCATCCAGAGCACCCAACGCTTCTTCCTTCTCTCACTTTGGACTATGGACTCTAGCCTGTATCCACAATGAGAAGACTTGAAGGATGGCCATGAAGCTCCAACTCCATCTCAGAGTCCTACCTTTGAAGAAGCTGCCTGTCTACTCATAACTGCAGATCCTAAGTCCCCACCAGTATGCTTCCCATTTATAAATCATTGAATAAGACACCATTCACTCTTAATCATGAAACATTTATTAAGTGGAATACAGAGCAAAAATAATTTATCTAGGCCATACTTTCCCACCAATACACATAATATATGTGAAGAAACAATGGGCACAGATTTATAGAAACCTAGCAGAAGGCTTGTGATAAGGAAACTCACACATGAAACAATTCACAGCTCTGGACTTGATATACTTAGAAAAAATCTGCACCAAAGGCTACTTGAGCATCTTTTCTTCCTTTCTGCCTTTTTTGCTCAAACTGCTCTTTGATTGGACTTTAAGGCCATGATATACTCTTTTAGTAAAAGCAATTCCCTCCAAGTTTGGGATCTGTAGAGCTATTCAATTTTA
Organism: Myrmecobius fasciatus; assembly: GCA_023553655.1. Lineage (NCBI taxonomy): Eukaryota > Metazoa > Chordata > Mammalia > Dasyuromorphia > Myrmecobiidae > Myrmecobius > Myrmecobius fasciatus. The sequence goes on from JAJPUD010000443.1 coordinate 587,154, forward strand.
ATTATCAGAGTTTCCTAGTTATCTACCTCAAGGACCTCATAATAGTCACATATAAATTAGTTGTTCGGAAATGACAATGGCTGTATTTGCTTTTCATAAGTATTTTTTTCTCTTAGGGTTATTTTTTCCTCCCAGATTCTCCCACTGTCTTTGTTTCTTCCCAAGTAGTTTTTTTTTTTATTTCAAAGGGGGTGCCTTACGCTTTAATAAATCTCTTAGTGGACACAGGTCTTTTTCTTTTCCCCCTGGGCAGATTCTAAGTTGCTGTATAATCACTCATTTGGAGGGATCTTTGCTGATACATGTAGGAACTTATGTAGAAAGCCCTCAGTTGAAGTGAGTGCTCTCTAATTTAGACAGGTCAGACAGAAGCAATTTTTTTTTAGGGGTGAGTAGACAGTAAGTAGAGAGGTAGTGTGGACTGATCTTTGTTGAATTATAACAGTAGAAAACAATTCTTTAAGACTTATAAGTCATATCTTCTCAACAACCCTGGGATATAAGTATCATCATTATTCCCATTTTACAGATGAGGAAACTGAGGCAAACAGTATGTCAAACATTACCTAGCTAACACATGTCTGAAGGAATTTTAATTCATGTCTCCCTGACTTCAAGTCCAGAACTCTAGCCACTGTGCTACCTAGTTACCTAAAAGTTTAAGGAAGAGGAATGAGATGATATAATAAACAACAATTAGAATTTATATGGTGTTTTGAGGTTTGCTAAGTGTCGTGCATTATTATCTCATTTTATCCTCACAACAACCTTGCCAGTTAACTGCTATTATTATCCCCCATTTACAATTAAGGAAACTGAGGCAAACAGAACTAAAGTGAATTGCCTAAGGTTACATAGCTAATAATTGTCTGAGGCTGGGTTTAAAGGCAGTTATTTCAGATTCTAGATTTAGCACAAACTATCCCATAGCCAGGGAAAGGTCAGAATAAGATCAGGAAGAATTGTCTTTCTTGGAGCCACAGGATTGAAGGAGGAAGAGGAAGAGATTGAGGATGGAGAAGGATGGGAAAATTAGCATGTCTCATGATCTCTCTCCATAGGTAATTTTTTAACTCTAATTATCTTTTACATCATTTAAGGAATTGTTATCATACCAAACTTTTGCATTTTCAGAGACTTTGCCATTTCTGATGAGAAAATAATCAAAAATGTCCACACTCCACACCTTTATTGTGGGATGGGAGAAGAAGAAATCAGACATGCATCTATTATATTATTTTTCTTGTCATTTTAAATTACTAGGTGGCAGTTTTGAAATACTGTACATGACTGAATATGGCCTGAAGTAAATACCGTGTCTGATGTTGGCAGACAATAGATTTCTATGAGCCTGAAGCATGCAATTTTTAAAACTCTCTTTTCCATCTCCCCCTCACTTGTAGTTTAGGGTCATTTTTAGAAATAAAAATGAGGAAATATAACCTTAAAAATAAAAGTGAGCAAACTTTAAAATGTGCCTACATACATATTGTTATCTTTTCCTATTTTGAAGAAAATTTTCCTTTTTTATTCTGTCTTTTCATTATCTTTGTTCCTTTCCCCTCTATTTTGCCTCCCCTCCATCCCATTACCCAAAACAAGCCTTTCTTTTGTGCCTTTTTTCATTTTCCCATTTTTTTCTTTATCTTTGAAAAACAGTATAGTATTTTCTTCATTATTTGTGTTGTCTTTCTCTCAATACAGGACTTTTTTCTGAAGGTGAGCCCAGAATAAAAAGGGGAAAGAACACTAGTGTTGTAGTACCTACCACTTTTAACTTTTTTACAGACCTCAGGGTTAATTCTCATTTCTTTTTCTCTTTCTATCACAGGTAGCCTATATCTTTTACAATGTCTTCTATCATTGAGATTTGGATATCTAAAATTGAACTTGCCATTTTCACCCCTGAATAAGATATTCTTCCTGATGTCTTTATTTCTGTTAAGCAAAGCGAATACAAAAACAGATGGATACACAGTCATGTTTTATTCTCTCTTTCCCCTACCACATGTAATCTGTATCCAAGTTTTATCAGTAGTTGAGTTATAATCTTGTTCCATAACTGTTTATCCATTTTCATTTTCACTTTTACTGCTATATAACTGGATCAGGAATCAGGGAACTAGGATTCTAATCCCAGCTTTGCCAATGTACTAGTCATGTAACATGGAGAAGCAGTATGCTGAAACTAAATCAAACTGGTTCAAGAGAGCTGATTGTTAATTTTCTGTGTTCAATTTGCATTTGGAAATCAGGGCTTGATTTATTATTTTGTTGATTGTCTATACTTAAGAAAATGTTGGAAAAAATGTAGATTAAAAATGTAGATTGATTCCAAAAGACTCAAGATGGAAAATGCTATCCACATTCAGAGAAAGAACCACAGACAGAGTCTGAATGTCAGATCAATGGAAAGTATTTTCATTTTTTTGTTTTTTTCTTTCTCTTGATTTTCCCCTTTTGTTCTGATTCTTTTCTCATAACATGATTAATGTGAAAATATGTATAATACAATTGTAGATGTATAACCTATATCAGATTGAAAACAAATAGATTTTTTATAACAGATTGAACTTAAAACTAGATTATATATACCTTGCATTTTTCTGGAAAGCCAATTGTTAAAATATTTTTCAGTATACAACTGGATATAGTGAATATAAGAGTTGGTCTTTGAAGAAGATTTGGGGTGAGATTTTGCCTCATACATATCCTGGTTGTATGACATTGGGTAAGTCACTCAGAGCCTCTTCTATAAAATATAAGTTGGATTTGATAACATTTTAGGTCCTTTCCATCCCTAAATTTGTGTTCCTATAATGTTGACTTAAGCCTTTGAACCTCAGTTTGATCATCTATAATAAAGATCGTAATTCTTGACCTATTAATTCACAGTATTATTGTGAAGATCAAATAAATTAGTGTACGCAAAAGTACTTTATAAACTATAAAATATTATATATGTAATGAAAGTTGATTAGGAGAGCTCTTATCAGTTTGATGAGCTCCATAATCCACTTGATGAGATTACAGGGTATGAACTTTTGAAGGAAGGAAAGGAAACATGTCATGAATGGAGACATATGCCCTTGCTGAGAGGATATAGCTTTTATGCTTGATAATTAGTGACTTGAATTCTTTCCAAGACGATTGAAAATTGAGATTCAGATGAATAGACTCTGTTTCAAAGAAGCTGATCTCCCTCTATGGCCTATAAACATCAGGTGTGAAACAGCCTACTCTATTTTTCTTTGCGTTCCTTACCTTGGCTTTTATATCTGAGTGCAGTAAGGGAGGGATGTGGAGGAACCTCTGTAGTTGTAGATATTATAACACAGTCAACAAAACTATCTGTTTTAGATGCTTTCTATAATGTCTGGTCTCTATAGTTTCTGTGACTTCCTACTTATTTCATATATATATAATTATAATATATTTATATATTTTAGTTACCATATTAGTCATATTACATATTAGTATATGTTATATATTACATAGTCATATATATATATATATATATATATGTGTGTGTGTGTGTGTGTGTGTGTGTGTGTGTGTGTATGTATATGAGCAGATAGATGCCAGTGAATAGAGTGCTAGATCTGAAGTCAGGAAGACTCATCTTTGTGAATTCAAATCCAGCCTCAGATACTTATTAGCTGTGTGACTCTAGGCAAGCCACTGAACTCTGTTTGCCTCAATTTCCTTATCTGTAAAAAATGAAGTAAAGAAGGAAATGGCAAACCACTCCAGTGTCTTTTCCAAGAAAAACCCAAATGGGCTTATATTTCAGAGATCTTAAAAGGAAGGAAAGGAACCCACATGTGCCAGAATGTTTGTGGCAGCCCTTTTTGTAGTGGCAAGAAACTGGAAACTGAATGGATGCCCATCAATTGGAGAATGGCTGAATAAATTATGGTATATGAATGTCATGGAATATTATTGTTCTGTAAGAAAAGACCAGCAGGATGATTTCAGAGAGGCCTGGAGAGACTTGCATGAACTGATGCTGAGTGAAATGAGCAGAACCAGATCATTGTACACAACAACAAGACTATATGATGATCAATTTTGATGAACATGGTTCTCTTCACAATTAGATAATTCTAACCAGTTCCAATTGTTCAGTGATGAAGAGAACCATCTACACCTAGAGAGAGGACTGAGGGAACTGAGTGTAGTTCACAACATAGCATTTTTACTCTTTTTGTTGTTGTTTGCTTATGTTTTATTTTGCTTCTCTTTTTTTTACTGGTTTGATTTTATTTTTCTTGTGCAACAAGATAATTGTATAAATAAATAAACCAAATAAATGCATATATTGAATTTAACATATTTCTACCATGTTTAACATATATTGGACTAATTATCTAGGGGAGGGCATGAGGAAAGGGGGAGAAAGTTGGAATACAAGGTTTTGCAAGGGCTAATATTGAAGAATTATCCATGCATATGTTTTGAAAAATAAAAAGCTTTTATAAAAAACAAAAACAAAAACAAAACCCAAAGCAAAACAAACAAAAAAAAGAAAACCCTAAATGGGATGAGAAAGAGTTGGACATGACTAAGGATGTGGTTTTGTTTCTGAGAATTTTATAATTGATAGTACTATTATTAGTACCTTATTATAGTACTATAGTACTATACATATAGTACTATAGTACTAAGTAAGATAGTACCTTATTCTCTCAGAAAATTAAATGAATTACTATTGCTTTCTATAAAATAAATAGATTAATATAAACATTTATACAAAGCTACATTAATTAGTAAGAAGAATCTTCTTAGACTCTTTGCAAATGGAAAATTTATTCCTCTCTTCATTATGGCAATTGAATCTCAATTTTAAAGCAAAGATGGGAGTCAGGAACATGTAAGCATCTCTGTAAAGCCTTGGATCTCTCACTTCAGGGAACAACCCAATGTCATTTTCTTGTCACTTGCTAGATAATTGACCTAGGACAATTAGGTGGTTAAGTTGGTATCTGAATAGAGCTTGAAGTCAAGAAGACCTGCATTTAAATCCAAACTCAGATACTGACTGTGTGACACAAAGTATGTCATTTAACCATTGCCTCAGTGAAAAATGGGGATAGTGATAGTACCCATCTTTCAGGACACAAGGTAAAGATCAAATGAGATAAAATTTGTAAAGTACTTGCACATTCATTGTAAACTTACATTGCTTAATCAATACTTGTTACTTCCCTCCCTCCTCAAAGTGTTATTTACCCCTTCTTTTTGTTTTCAATTCCAGAACCAGACAAGGTTTACCTCCTTTGCTCAATAATAACTTCAAAGATAAACTATTTATCTGAATTGAGAAAGTTCCAGAACTTCCTCTCTAACCCCACAGTTCCCTCTGGTTAACTAACTCTAAGAAAATCAGGGAACATTCTACTCCCTTCAACCAATTGTTGAGCTCAAAGATTTCAAACCACAGATCTAGAATTAGAAATAGCCAATTTTGCTCCCAATCACTACCTAAACTTATAAGAAGGAGGGGGCATCTCTTAATTCCTATCAGAGATGAGACTTTTTCATACAAAAATATGGAAATCTGGGAAGTCTTTTTTGGAAATGCTATGCCATCTTAAACTGGAGATTCCATCTTACAACCCCAATCTGGAGACAGATTTGGAGGTGTAAATATTCCACTTTAATCTCTACTGGCTACAAAGGACATCCTTTAATACACTTCTTTTGTACCCATATAGTCTTATTTATGGTTTTCCTTTTCTTCTCCCAAGTGAGGGCACTTAGTGAGGATAATAGGAAGATAACAACAGAGTCTTATATATGTTAGATATGTACATCCTTTATAACCTGTGTTCTTCTATCTTTGAAGTCTTCTTATACTTTATCTTCCTTCACAAACTCTGATTCAACTACACTGGCCTATTTGCTGCTCCTTATACATGTCACTCCATCTCTCCCCTCTGCTTCTTTTTTACTGACTGTAACAGAATAATTTCCTCCTTACCTTCTACCCCTTGGCTTCCCTGTCTGACTTCCTTAAGTCTCAGCTCAAATACCACCTTCTGTAAGAAGTCTTTCTTAGTGGGGGAAGATGGAGGGCAGAGAGTAGACAGAACTTTATCATCTGAGCTCTCCCTGATGTCCCTCAGATCAATACCAGATCCAGCCTGTAAACTGGTTTTGGAGTGACAGAACCCACAAATATTTGTAGTGTAACAAATTTCCAGCAGAAGATATTTTGGAAGATTTTCAGAAAAGATCTGTTTCAATCAAGTAAGGAGGGAGGCAGCCAAGTGCAGGCTCAGTGCAAGTCAAAAAGCTAGGGATCTACCACTCTTATCCAAAAGTCATCAGCATTGGCTAATCTGATCTGGTTCTAAAGGCAGTGGATCAGCACATTAGCTGTGAGACATCCAATGCAAATACAAAAGGCAAATAGTGAACCTCTGAACCCTGGAATAACATAGGACTTGGCCACGTCCATTTAGCACAGAAAGTCAGTAAGACCAATCCAGCATAGCCACCTTTGCCTGTAGAGGAAGCTTGGAACAATTTCCTCTTTGCCCTAAGAGAAGACCTCATCTTTAAAAAATGAACAAAAAAAATTAAAAAGGATTCTGACTAGAGATAGCTTTTATGGAGATAGAGAAGAACAGACCTCAAACTCTGAGGACACTAAAGATAAATTGTCTCCAGATGAAGCCCCAAAAGGTGATGTGAGTTGGTCCCCATCTCACCAGGATCTTTTGGAAGAATTCAAAAAGGATCTTAAAATAGAGTTAGAAGAAAAATGGGAAAAGGAAATGAGAACTTTGCAGGAGAGTTTGGAAAAGAAAACACAGAAATTATCTGAAGAAAATTCCTTAGAAAATAGATTTAGTGAAATGGAAAAATCATATAACTTCTTTTTATTATTATCAAACATATAACTTCTTATAAAATAGATTTGGTGGAATGGAAAAAATATAACTCCTTACAAAATAGATTTGAAAAAGAAACCAACTTGTTGAAAAATAGAATTTGTGAATTGGAAAAAAAAATCCAATGAACAAAACAACTCATTTAAAAGTTCAATTGGCCAAATGCAAAATATTAAAAAAAAGATGCTGGGGGCAGCTAGATGGTACAGTGGATAGATTACTAGTCCTGAAGTCAGGAGGACCTGAGTTCAAATGTGACCTCAGATACTTAACACTTCTTAGGTGGTGACCCTGGGCAAGTCACTTAACCCCAGTTGCCTCAGCAAAAAAAAAAAATGCCTTTCCTAGTTCATTCATTCTCTTTAATTCCCATCTGCTAGTGCCTTCTCTTTGAAATTATCTCCCATTTACATTATTTATCTCTTGTATGTGCACACTGTTATTTAAACATTGTCTCCCTCATTACAATGTAAGCTACATGAGGGTAGAGACTATATTTTTTACCTTCTTTTATATTCCCAACTCTTAGCACATGAGTTGTCTGAATGTATAGATGTGTCACCCATACTGAGAAATGAAAAGATATATCTTGAATCTGATGCACTCCTCTCCAGGGGAAACTTGTAGTTTCTACTATGAGGAAAGCTGAATAAGGACATGTCTAGGTCCTTCCTTTATTCCTTCCCTTACCTGTCTCCAATGGTCATGA
>JAJPUD010000443.1:594771-695833 GCA_023553655.1 Myrmecobius fasciatus
AGAGAGAGAGAGAAGAGGGAATTAGAGGAGTTCTATAGATTTGAATATACCAGAAAATATACAAGAGTAAATGAACAACGAACTCTTTGTTGGGAGCAAGATAAAGTCTTCCTTCCAACCAAGAGAGAAGTCCTGATCTAACAGAACTCCAAAGACTTCTGGGAGGCAAAATGGAAATCGGGCAGTCTGAGAAGCTGGCTTTCCTTATATTTCTTTTTCTTCTGAAGCCTTTTTCTATCTTCCTAGAGTTGATTCCAAAGAGTGTCTGGAACTATATTTTTCTCCTTGATCAGCAGCTCTGGAAACAACTCTGTTCCTCATGCAGGTGTCAATATCTTTTCCATTAATTTGAAGTCTTTTTCTAAAATTCACTGTGACATATATGCATACATATTCTCCCAAGTTTGGAAACTCTTGTTTCTCATAGTTTACTCATTTAGAAACCATTTCTTGCCAAATATAGTAATTTAAATGAGAAGAAACTGATCAATTCTCCACTTCCTTTTCAAATTTCTCAAACTCAGGGAACTCTTATTATAATTGTTATATAATATATAATATTATTATATATAATATTTGTTATATATAAGATATTTTATTGCTATATTAATAATTTCAATATATCTGTAGGTAAAATATATGTAATATATAATTATAACTCTTATTATAATTGCTATAGTGAGTGGACCCAATTTAGAAACTGACTCATAAGTAAATTTAACTGCTAGAGTTATCAAGAATTTAAAAGTTCTTGACTCTAAAAGTCACCTTCAAGATGAAGAACATTTCCTTAACAGTATGTTTTTAAAAGAAATTCTCCATGGAAGACTGCCCTACAGCTAAGGTACTAAAGGTATGCAAAGTAATCTGGGACTTGCCAATTATGTTAATATTTTTTGTGAATTGTTCAGAACCAAGGTGAGTAGGAAATAATTGTTTAGTAGACTTAGAAAAGGTTTTTACTTTTTAAGGGGATCTGAATGTAATGGGTTAAATGTATGGTACTGAGTTCTTGTTTGTCTTTCACATCTCATGTACTTTCTCTTGTAGATGAAATATAAAGTCTATACTATATCCAATAGTTCTATTATAATTGAAATCCTATGTGGGAATCACATATACTTTGGAAAACCTAACTAAGGAGTTATACTTTATTTTGTTGATTTTTTTTAGGACAAATTCAGGCTGAGGCACAACTGATCAAAGAGAAAATGACCCCTTTCTATGATGAAATCAAGTTCATACATACCCAAAATTTTTGAGGAACAGAGAGGAGGGAGGGATCCTGGGTCATATGTAAATAAATATTATTAAATAAGGTCTTTGTTACCTTATATTAAAACTATTGCAATAGTTTTCAAGTACATTTCCCTACTTTCATTTACTTCTTCCTTTAATCCAGGGATTTGCTCTTGAGTTAAGAATGGTTTTTACATTTTTTAAAAAATATATTGCACTGGGGCAGCTAGGTGGCACAGTGGATAGAGCACCAGCCCTGAAGTCAGGAGAACCTGAGTTCAAATCTGGCCTCAGACACTTAACACTTCCTAGCTGTGTGACCCTGGGCAAGTCATTTAACTGCAATTTCCTCAGCCAAAAAAAAAAAAGTATTGCATTTAAAAAATTATAAAAACAATTCTTACTTTTCAAGCTGTACAAAAATGGGTGGTAGAAATGTTTGGCTCCCAGAGTTTGCTGAAACCTGTCTAATCTGTCCTAACTAGTGTGGACAGCTTTTTATATTACATTTATTATATTAATATTATATTTAAAAAATAAAATTTTGGTGATAATTTTTTGTCTTAACTAATCTACATTGGAAAATGTAGATTAAAATACATTGGAAAATATTTCACGTCCCTCTTCCTTTCCAAGGAGTTACCCCTTATAACAAAGAATTAAAAATAAAAAATAAAGTTCAATGAAACTAAACTATATATATTAGGTAAGGGGCTTAGATTTTATATATATATATATATGTATATATGCATATACATATATAATATGAGACTTGTTGTCTCTCTCTCTCTCTTTTTTTTTTTTTGCTTTTTTCTGAGGCAATTGAGGTTACGTGGCTTGCCCAGGGTCACACAGCTAGGAAATGTTAAGTGTATGAGACCAGATTTGAACTCAGGTCTATCCTGACTTTAGGGCTGGTGCTCTATCCATTGTACCACCTAGCTGCCCCTCCATTTCTCTTTAAGAAAGGAATAGAAGCCCAATAAGTAATTCCAGGGCAACTCAGAGACCCCAGGGGTGGCTATATAGGGAAGGGGGCATCTAGGCAACTAAGTGGATAGAACACTAGAATCAGGAGGGACTGAGTTCAAATTTAGCCTCATATACTTGACACTTATTAGCTGTGTGATCCTGAGCAAGTAGCTTGATCCCAATTACCTTGCCAAAAAAAAAAGTGGGCATCACTGGTAATGGGACAAAGCTGGACAGAGCATCTTCTGGAGGGATTTTATGTGAGGAGGTTCCTGAGCCTCCACAAACACATTAAATAAATATCATTGAATGAATAAACATTTTCACAGTTTTGAACTCAATCTGTTTCTCAGTTCCCTCTCTCTCTCTTTGTAAACCATTTCATTTAGACTTCCTAGACTTTTCCGTCAGACTTCCCCATCACTCTTTGTTCTTTGGTCATGATTGAGGAATTGGGGATTGGGCTATGCTTTCCTTCCCCCTTTTTTTCTTCCCTTTTTCAGCCAGCTGTCCCTTAGGCCCCAGGGATTTTTGCTACATAGGTGAAGAGGGACTAAAGAGGGGAAAGGAGATTCAAGCTTCCTCAGAATCATCTCAATTTATGGCCACATTTGTGACTCACTGTTGTGATTTCTGCCTGAAACTCTTACAATTAGACTTAAAAGAAAGGGAAAAAAATTAAAATCACCCATGTAAAGCACTTGCAAATTGGAGATGGGTGTTTCTTGTAAAGCTCCAGCTCCTTCTATTGGTTAATGAGTTTCTTCTTGGTCAGCTGTGCCATCATGCTGGGACCTCACAGAAGCTGATACCACCTCTACCTGACACAGTTGGTTGCTCATTACATCCCCAGGATTTTGAAATGGGGAAAAAATATTTTTTTCTTCTAAATAGGCTACATTTCTGTTCACTCCTTGAAACACAGAGGGTACATTGTGAAATAAAGGCAAAGGTTTGTTCCTGAGGAGGGGAAGGAAAACAGAGAAATACTAAAGGGAAAAGAGACCCCTCTATACATGACAGGAAAACCAAAAAAAAAAATTGGGAGCGCTGCACGCAATGGGCCACATGGCCTTTGTTTCACTCCTGGCTGACTCCTTTTGAATTAGGGGACGAGCCAAGCGACGTGGTAATTCAGAGCTGCTTGCCAGGCTCTGGGTATTTCTGTCCTCTCAGCATCTGTCCTGTTTACTCCTCACAATGAATGTGAGGAGATTTCTTCCTAAACTAATCATAGGGCCTCACAGGATGGCAGACATTATTTCTACACCTCTTGTTTCTTGTGAAGCTGAGGGATGGGCTTCCGGTGAGACCCCTCTTGTTCATTCTAATGCAGGCTTTCCGCTCCCTATCGCCCTCCTGCAGATCCATTTGAAATCCTGAATCACAGATATTGTCACAAAGAATAGCTTACTTTCCAATTCTTTCTTTCTAAATGGTTTTTTTCTTTCCTTTTTTTTCTAACCATTTAGAAACATTTTTTTGGGCGGTGGATGTATGTGTGTGTGAATTGGCATTCATAATGTAATTTAAAATTAGAGCAAAATGATGTTGACTTTATTTGAAATTATATAAATACTCAGTAAATCTAAATTTAAGAAAATACCATGATCTGCTGTGGCAAATTCCCCTCCTTCATTCTCAGGGTGGTTGTAAGGCTCGAGTGAGAAAGTATATGCAAAATGCTTTCAAATCTTTAATTCATTATATAAATGCTATTTATTATTATTGTTTCCTCATTTCCCACTGGTTCTCTGAAATATTTTATTGATTTAAAAAAATAACTACCTTCACTTCTGGCAAACTCCTTCCATTATAATAAATCAATATAGTTAAAATACACACAGACACACATGTAAACACTCATTTTCCATGTCTAAAACATAAGCCTCTAATCTATCACTTTTGTGCCAAAAGGTAAGAAGCATGTTTCATTGTCAGTCCTCTGAAGTCATTATTATACACTGCTTTGACCAGAGTTCACTCAGCCTCAGTTCTTAAATATCTCCCCAAGTTTATCTGCCTTCTCCAAATTTATCGTTTTTTATAATGCAGTAATATTCCATTACTTTCACAAGTCACAATTTATTCACCCTTTCCTCAAATGATGGGTACTCACTCTGTTTCCAGTTCTTTGTAACTACAAATGAATATTTTTCTTCAAATGTGATACTGTTCCTCCACCATCTCTCAGTATCTTCTCTTCTTTTGAATTTAACTTATGTCATTGTCATCTGCCAACTGCTCTCCTGTTCTCTTCCATGATTTGAGGCCCTAGACCATCTTGTTTCCTGCCATCAACCTTTATAATTTCATCATACACAGTGATAAACCTTTTGACTTCACATAGTTCCTTGCGCTTCTCAATTCCTATAATAACTGTTGTATGAATATCAACCAGTCATAACCATCGTCACTCAGGATTGTTCTACTTCCAGAATTTGGATTTCCTCCTTTTCACAACCTCCTGTCTCTATAATTCTCCCAAATTCTTTTTTTTTGCTAAACTTACTTTTTATCCTTTTTTGATCTTTAGTCTCTTTATTATTTATTCTTTCTAATTTGTCAGCCTACTCCTGGCTTCATTTACTTCCCTACCTGCTCCATGATCACTTAATCACAACTCTATTAACTTACATCTTAAATCTGATTAACCTCTTGTCTTTCTTGCATACTGTGCTCATCCATGTAATGTCTTGGTAAATCCTACCATCCTCTTTCTTTGTTCTTGTTATTCTTGTGGGAAGAAGGCAGGAGATGTAGCCAGCTGGTTTTACCAAAAACTCAGGCAATCTAATTTCACTTAGGCTCTCAATATTGATCAGCCATCCTTTTGATTATATCTCATTGATTCCTTATCACATTCCCCTTAGGAGATGTTCTATATCTTTTTTATTCTTCTCAAGTCTCTGACCCACATTATCTCAGTTTTGGGGGTAAAAAAAATCCTGCTTATTCACTTTACTATTATGTAAATTTCCTCAACTTCTCTCTTTTCTATCTCTAAGTTTTTCTTCTTTCTATTTGTCTCCATTAAAAAAGAGTCCCTTTGTTTCAAGGCTATCATTTTCATTTTTCTTTACTCCTTTGATACCTTATACCACCAATTATTTCCTTTTTATCTTGCATCTTCATTCTCTCTTCTGTCCTTCGGCTCTTTCTTTTCTATTTGCCACTATTTTCAAGTCTCCTTTCACCAAAAAGAAACTTTCCCTAGACACTACTGCTCTCAGAATCCATTGTTCTTTCTCCTCTTCACCTCAAACATCTCAAGAGCATGCTGCACTTCACTCTTTCACGTTCTTGTTGTCTATTGACTCCTCAACTATTGTAATTCATAATAAATACATACACACACACACACACATATATATATATGTATATATATATATATATATATATGTATATTTACCCCAGTATGTTCTGGAATAGGTCACCAATAACATCATTCCTTAATTTAATGGGTTTTCTTCCGGCCCCTTTTTGGACCTCTCTGTTGAATTTGTTATCACTTTTGACTACTCATTCCTTAAAATTCTCTTCCTCATGAATGAATGGCCTTTTATTTTATATGTGATTGTCAATATATACCTTAAAGTGTGTGGGTTTACCCTTTTTCCTAACAGGGCATCTTTCATTATTTGTTTTTTTCCTAAAGACTAGATCTCCCTCTCTCACCCAGGCTGGAAGTAAAGAAGCTACTCATGCATCTGGCTCCATTCTAATTGCCACAATATCCTTTTATTTCTGACCTAGGAAGTTTTGTTCTTCCTTGGGAAATCTGGTGTTCCTCCTCTCCCTCACTTACCAAATTAATGCTAAACTTCGTGCAGATGTCTGATTGACTTAGCATGGAATCTTTTAACTTGGACTTTTTTGGGCAATTTTATAGTTAGAATGTAGAATCTATAATAATTGAATTGAGATCCATTTTTCAGGGATAGCTTAGGCCAATTTATAATTCATTACAAAGTGTCAGAAAAATCAGATCCTAGTTTGACTCAAGTAGATAAGTCTGTTGACCCAAGATCCAGGCAAACAAAAATAGTAATGACAAAAATATCTCTCCTAATCAGAGCATTTAAGGTTCACTAAGTTCTTTCCTCATAATGACATTGTGAAGTTGTGCAAGTATCATTATTCCCTTTTGATAGACTGGTTAAATAACTTGTCCATAGTAACATAGCTGATAACAGCAATCACATGAGACATTTATATTACACTTTAAGATTTTCAAAATGTTTCATACAAAATGTGTTCATATAATTTAATCTTCACACCAACCCTATGAGGTAGGTATTGCAGATATTGTTCTCATGATACAGATGATGAGGTTAAGTGATTTGTCCATCATTACACTCCCAATAAGAATTACAAGTAGGATTCAGTCCCTAAACTTGTTCATGTAATTCAAAGTTTCTTAAACTATGGATCCATATGGAGTCATGTAACTGAATGTGGGGATTATGAAAAATTTGGCAGCAATAAAAGGTATCAAATATTCTGTCAAAATTTAATTCTTTATGTAAAAATAAATTAGCATATCCCACTAATTAGTATGCAGATTTGCTTTTGTCTTTAATAAATGGTAGGTAACATTATATGCATATCAAAGAATTGTTTTTAAGATAAATTTATGATGTATTATGAGTAAAATTTTGAATTGTTTACCTATTTTATATACCTATATGCCCAGAGATCACATAAAAATTTCTTGGGACAGCTAAGTGGTGCAGTGGATAGAGCACCAGCCCTGAAGTCAGGAGGAGGACCTAAGTTCAAATCTGGTCTCAGACACTTAATACTTCCTAGCTGTGTGACCCTGGGCAAGTCACTTAACCCCAATTGCTTTAGCAAAAAATAAATAAATAAAAATAAAAATTTCTCAAATGAAAAATGATCATGAGTAGAAAAAGTTTATGCAGGCCTGATCTAATTTACCTCAAGCAGACAAAATCTCCTGGTTAATAGGGATAAAAACATTCAATGGATCTCATGACTTTTCTGAGAAATCTTGTAGATGAAATGCCCAACTGCTTTGAGCAATCTCTGAGGAATATGGAAGAATGGAAGAGAAAAGATCCATTCATCAAAGCACAGATTCTTGAGCTTGATATTTATTCCTAACAAATTTCCTAAACTAATGATTAAATTGATAGTTTGTGGGCTTTTAAAAAGAGAAATGATAACCACTAGGGGCCAGCATGGGCTCATTCTAGTTCTCATAGGAGCTTAAGAAGTCACACAAGACCAAACTCATTTTCTTCTTGATGAGGTTACTAGAATAGTAGATGAGGAGAGTGATGGAGATTTACTATATCTGGATTGCAGTAAGACATTTAACAAAGTTTCTCCCAGTATCCTAATGGACAAGCTGAAGAGACTTGAGCTCATTAATTTTAGCATAGTTAGATTGATTTATAATAGATAGAACTCTAAGATTCAAAGAGTGTTGATTAAGTGAAATCTCTAGTGACATTCTGTAAAATTATGTATATGGTCCTTTTGTTGTCAACATTTTTATCATTGACTTGGAGAAAGATAAAAATGGCATGCTTATCAATTTGTAGATGACATTATGTTAATGTCTTGTGTTATAAAATCAGGATCCAAATGGAATCTTAAGAACCCAGAAAAATGAATCAAATATAACAAAATGAAATTTAATAGAAATAAATGTGTTCTTACATATGCATAAAATAGGAAAGATATATCTGAACATAGTACGTGTAAAAAAGATTTAGTCTTTAACTTCAGATTCAATACATGTTGACAGGCATTTATAAAGCATTTTTATCACATGCACTGTTTTAGGTATCAGGGATATGACAAAAACAAAATAATCTCTACCCTCAAGGAGCCTATATTTAATTGAAGAACTAACATATGCACACAGAAATAAATGCAAAATAAATAGAGTAAATTAATTGCTCCCAATGAAATTCTGGGGAACGGAGGCATTAACTGTTAACACATCAGCACATATCTTATATTGGAGATGAGTTCTGAAAAAAGCTAGCAATTTAAAGGGCAAAATTGAGAAGCAAGTGAATTCTATGCATGGAGTATAGCCTGTGCAAATGCTAGACTGTTATGAAGGGGAACAACAGTTAGACCAGTTTATCTTGCAGGTTGAATAAGTGAAGAGAGGTAATATGTTATGATCCTAGAAATTTAATCTAGAGACAGATTATGCAAAGGATTTTAAATGCCAACTAATGAAGTGTTTTGTTTTGGTTTTTTTTTAGTTGTCCATCACTTTCAAAGAGGACCAAAATGACATCATTATGTTAGAGTAGAGTTACAGTGTGTCTGACTGTGACTGATCAGACCAGGATGAGTTTGGAATGCTCTGCCATGGGTCAGATACAAATAATCCCTATGAGCATTTGGGATGACTTCCCTAACTTGGAGCATTTCATGTTTCCTTTGGGCTAATTCAATTCTGCTTTGCTCCTAGATCACCGCACCTTCTCTGATGAGGGGACAACATGCTGGGCGGTTCTGTGCCACTGTCTCCCATGTCACACGATCAATTCTAAAGTTCTTAAGAGAGACCTTGAAAGCGTCCTTGTATCACTTTTTATGACTTTGCCTTGTGTGAGTTCTCCATAAAATAGTCTTTTTGGCAAGTGCACATTTGGCATTCAAATAATGTGGTCAGCCTAATAGAGTTACATTCTCTGCAGTAGTTTGAATACTTGGCAGTTAGTTTGAGGAAGGACCTCAACTGATCATCATATAATATTGCTATTATTATATACAATTGTGCTCACTTTACTTTGCATTAGTTAATGTAAGTCTTTTCCATTTTTTCTGAAAGTATCCTGTTTGTTATTTCTTGTGGCACAATATTTCATGTCATTTCTTATAGTATTATAATATTCCATTAGGATCACAAATACAAGTTTAGTTATTCCCCAGTTGGTAGGCATCTCCTCAGTTTCCAATTCTTTGCCACCACAAAAAGATTTGCTATAAATATTTTTGTATGTATGGGTCCTTTTCCTTAAAAAACAACAGCAGCAATTAAACTCTTTGGGATACAGACTTAGTAGTATGTTACTGGGTCAAAGGGTATGCAATTTTATGGCCTGTTGGACATAATACCATGTCCAACAGGCCATAATACCAAATTGCTATCCAGAATGCTAGTCAGTTCATAACTCCACCAACAATGCTTAAGTGTCCTAATTTTCCCACATCTTTTCCAACATTTGTTGTTTTCTTTTTTCTGTCATATTAGCCAATAAGAGTGAGGTGATACCTCAGAGGTGGTTTAATTTGCATTTCTTTAATCAATAGTGATTTAGAGCATTTTTTCATATGATTATAGACAGTTTTATTTTATTTGGAAACTTCCTGTTCATATCCTTTGATTATTTATCACTTGTGGAAAAACTTATATTCTCATAAATTTGATTCAGTTCTTTATATGTTTGGGAAATGTAGCCTTTATCATAGAAACTTGATGTAAAACTTTTCCCTTTAATTTTCTACTTTCTTTCTAATCTTGGCTGTATTGGCTAAAATTGACTTTATTTGTAGAAAATCTTCTTTTAATTTCATATTATAAAAATTATCCATTTTATATCTGGGAATGATTTCTATTTCTTATTTACTTCCAAGTTCTTTCCTTATCCATAGCTCTGGCAGATAAATTATTCCACGTTCTCCTAATTTACTTATGATATTACCCTATGTGTCTAAATCATTGACCTTATTTTGGTATACAGTGTGAGATGTTGATCTATACCTAGTTTCTGTCAAACAGCTTTTTAGTTTTCCTTGCAATTTTTGTCAATGAGTGAGGCCTTGTCTCCAAAGCTTGGATCTTTGCATTTATATAACATTAGATTATTATGATTATTTACTATAGTATATTTCATATCTAATCTATCCTACTGAAGCACTACTCTATTTCTTCAGACTGTATCAACTTGTTTTGATGATTACTATTTTTTAAATACAATTTGAAATCTGGTATGGCTAAGATATTTTTTCATTGATTCCTTTGATAGTCTTGATTTTTTTTTTATTCCAGATGAATTTTGTTACATTATTAGTTCAATGGTTTTCTTACCTTCAATTTTATCAATCTCTTCGAGATTTCCCCTTTGGCATCTAATTGGGGATTTTTAATTTATTCATTTTCTCATTCCTTTTTAAATGGCACACCCAGTTCTTTGATCTGCTCTTTTTCTATATTATTGCTGTAAGTATATAAAAATAAAAAAAATTTCCTAAGTATTGCTTTGTCTGCATCTCATAAATTTCAGTATATTGTTTCATTGTGGTCATTCTTTGATGAAATTATTGATTGTCTCTATGATTTGTTCTTTGACTCACTTAATATTTAATTTTCAATTGATCTGTCCTTCCACAGCAATTTATTGAATGTAATTTTTTGCTTTATTATGACCTGAAAAGGATGCATTTAATATTTCTACTTTTCTGCATTTGGTTATGAGGGGTTTATGCCCTAAAACATGGTTAATTTATGTGTAGGTGCTATGTACTGTGAGAAAAAGTATATACTCTTCTATTCCCATTCTATTTTCTCCACAGGTCAATCATAGATAACTTTTCTAAAATTCTTTTCACTTCCTTAATTTCTTTCTTATTTTTTTTGTTTGATTTATCTAGCTCTGAGAAGGGAAAGTTAAAGCCCCCCACTTTATACTAGTAAAACTAGTATAGTTTTACTGTCTATTTCCTCCTGTAACTCATTTAACTTTTCCTTTAAGAATTTGGATATATGCTTAGTCTTGATATTTCATTGTCTATGGTATCTTTAAGCAAGCTGTTGTTTACCTGTTTGTCTCTTTTAATTAGATCTAGTTTTGCTTTTTGCTTTATCTGAGACCATGATTGCTACCACTATTTTTGTTTTGTTTTGTTTTTACTTCAGTTGAAACATAATTGATTCTATTCCAGCCCCTTTCCTTTAGTCTGTCTCTCTGCTTCAAGTTTCTTATAAACAACATATTGTAGGATTCTGGCATTCTGTTCTAGCATCTGTTACAGTTTTATGTATGAGTCCCTCCCAAAAGTTATGATTTTTTAAAAAATTTCACTCCATCCTATTGTTTCCTATTCATCCATATCTCTTTCTTTTTACCCTGTCCCTCCTCAAAAGTGTTTCTGCTTCTGACCACTCTCTCCTCCAATCTACTTTCCCTTCTATCAGCCTCTTATTGTTCTCTTATCTTCCTTCCCTCCTACTTCCCTGTAGGATACAATAGATTTCTATACCCAACTGAATGTGTGTATTATTCTCTCTTTGAGTCAATTTCTATATGAGTAAGGTTCAAGCATTACCCACTCTTGCATTTTCCCTTACACTTTAAGGGTACTCTTTTAGATGAGATAATTTATCCCATTCTGCCACTCCTTTCCCCTTCTCTCGGCACTTCACTTTATTTAAATCCTTAATTTTAAAAATATCACCTTATAGTCAACTTATACCCATGCCCTCTCTCTATGTACACTCCTAATTGTCCTAATAAAGAGAAAGGTTTTAGTAGTTACAAAAATCACCTTTCCTAGGATGAATGCAAACTCTTTAATCTTATTCAGTCCCTATGATTTATCTTTCCTGTTTACCTTTTAATTGTTTTCTTAAGTCTTTTATTTGAAAGTCAAATTTTCTATTCAGCTATGGTCTTTTCATCTGGAATGTTTGAAAGTCCTCTATATAATTGATATTCTTCCTTTGCAACCTTTCCCTCACTCCCATCTCCCACTAAGGATTATACAATTTCCTGAATTTCGATTCTTGGTTGTAATCTTATCTCCTTTGCCCTTTGGAATGACTTATTCTTCGTCCTCCAATCTTTAATGCACAAGCTGCTAAATCTTGTGTTTTCCTGTCATGCCTCCATGATATTTGAATTGTCCTTGACTTGGGAGCTCTGGAATTTGGCTATAATATTCCTGGGAATTTTCATATAAGGATCTCTTTCATGCAGTGATTGGTTAATTCTTTTAATTTCTATTTTACTCTTTGGTTCTAAGATATCAGGATAGTTTCCTTAATAATTTCTTAAAATATATGATGTCTAGGTTCTTTTTTGATCACAACTTTCCAGTAGTCCAATAATCTTAAGTTATCTCTCCCTGATATATTTTTTCAGATCATTTGATTTTCCAATGAGATATTTAAGATTTTCATCTATTTTCTCATTCTTTTGATTTTTGTATTATTGTTTCTTGATGTCTTATAGAGTCATTAGCTTCCACTTGCCCAATTCTAATTTTTAAGGAATTATTTTTTTTCAGTGAGCTTTTGTACTTTCTTTTCTATTTGGCCAATTCTACTTTGTAATGAGTTCTTTTCAAGTGAGTTTTTGTACATCTTTTTCTATTTGTCCAATTCTGCTTTTCAAGATACTTTTCTCCTTATTGGATTTTTGTACCTTCTTTATTTTTTCTTTTTTTTCAGTACTTTTTATTCTTCCTTTACCAAGTCAATTTTTCCATGACATTTTTTTGTGATTTCTTTTGCATCATTTTTACTTCCTTCCCCAATGTTTTCATTTCATTACCTCTTTTATTTGATTTTTAAAATTCTTTTTGACTTTTCCAAGGTCCAGAATCAATTCACATATTAATTTAAGACTTTGGATATAGCTATTTTGATTTTGTTGTTGTTGTCTTCTTCTGAGTTTGTATGTTTATCTTCCCTGTCACAAAGATAATTTTCTATGGTCAAGCTCGTTTTTGTTGTTGTCATTTGCTCATTTTTCCAGACTATTTCTTGACTTTTAACTTTATGTTAAAGTTGGATTCTGCTCCCATTCTGGAGGGGACATTGTCCTAAGATTCAGGTTTTTGGTATTGCTATGTTTAGAACTAGTTCTGGGATCTGTAACTTTTCAGTTCTTCCAAGGTATTATGATCTGAGAGTAGGTGTGTTCACTGCTTTTCTGGTTTCTACTATGGTTTGTAAATGACCACAGTATTCTTTTCCACCTTAGAATTGTGACCATGATTCATATTCCTGCTAGTGCTCCTTCTTGTCCTATGACCGAATCCCAAAATTGTGTATGGGCAATGCAACTGAGTAAGTCAATTAGCACTCAACAAATTCTTGCGGCATTTATAACTTTAATCCCTACAGAGATTTCTAAGGGTTGGAAAGGGCCACATATGAAGTTTAGAAACCGATGTCTGAATCCTGGCTCTGTTGCTTCCTCTCTGACTTTGGACTAGTTTCTTAATTTCTCTAGCCTGCATTTCCTCCCCTGAAAAAAAAGAAGATACTGGACTGGGTGACTACTATAGTTTCTTCTAGCTATAAATCTGTCATCCTAAAAGATAAGGCAATTTAAATTCCAATGAAAAATAATATTAATAAACAATATGAGGATAAATAATAATGACTAAATTTGATTTGCATTTTAAGGTTTGTAAGGTGCTTTTTAAAATTAAAAACCCCTTTATATTGATTTCATGATATTTTGAAATTACAGAAATTATATGAGAGGAAAAACCAATAGGACAAATATAACTGAAGAGCACAGCATGTTCCAAAAGTTCTCACTTTCACAAGACTCTGGAAAAGGGGATGGAAGAAGATCCATATAGCATCCACTGTGTAACTTAGTGAAGAGGCTCAAATTTAGACCCAGGAAGAGGCTGGGAGAAGCATATTGAAAATTTCCTCATCGAGGGGCTGAGAGTCTATCCCATCCCAATCTCTTTCCTGCTGGTTGTTCCCTGGACTATCCAGTTTTGGATCCTCTTCAGTGTTGCATAAACTGTTTTTATAAATATTATCTCATTTTATTAGATAGAAAAAAGGAGTATAAATAAGAGCAAAAATTAGAAACAAAAACTCTCAACCAGTTACAGCTATATAAAATCATACATACATACATACAGCAAGGAACTGCAACTAAGTTAATTAGAGCTGAGCAAGGTAAGTCAGAGAAGCTGGCTGCAAGTATGGACTTAATCAATGTTTTTGGAAAGAAAGGAGGGACCTTCCGTGGTACAGCAAAGCAAAATTGATAAAGACCTAATCAGGTGGAAGTTTTCTGTTGTTAATGCCTCCTCATTCTTTTCTCTATATAGTGTATAACCTGCCTTGCTATTCTGTTTCAGAGTTTTCCTGGGCAAATAAGTAATTTAAAATCCAAAGCTTGGCAATTAGAGCCTGTGACTCCCCTTTGTTAAGTTCTATGAGTCTAAAAACAAGCAGCAGTGTGCTGGCTTTGTTTATTTCTTGGTATTCTCTTCTCATTTAAGTGCATTTGGCAAAATGCAGGTTATACCTGGGATCAATTTTGTTCAGTCTCCCCTGCCTCATTTACAGAAAAATAGTCATTATATCCTTTAAAACATGTGTTCCCCTCTTCTCTTTTCGGGGATTTGCATCTAAATAATCACTACTCTTGGCTGCCCCAAGTCTGTGGAGTCAAATAAGGGTCCATGGTGCCAACCTTCCAAAGCTATTAATGGAAGTTTTATGGGTAGGGAGATTGGTAATGGGACTGACTTAAGACCTTAAAAGAAATTCACTGGAGTAGAATTTGGGGGGGGGAGGAAGAAGGAATGGAAAAAATGATGCAAAATACTTTGTTAGCACACATACCCTAAAATGGCATAATTTTATCTTGCACATTTAAGGTTGCCTTCTTGTTGAATAGCCCATCTAACTTATTTGTGTACCAAGGGACCTACAGAGATATGTGATCATAAAATCATAGATTCTAAGTTGGAGGAGACCTCAGAGAATTTCTAGTCCAATAGTCTTATTTTACAAATTAAGAAATTGGGGCCCAAGGTGGCTAAGATTCATGGGTGTATTAGATCATAGATTGAGAGTTGGAAAGGAACTCAGAAAGTTACTGAGTCCCACACTACTTATTTTTTAAACGAAATTGAAGCACAGAAAGGCTATATAGTTATATTAAATAAATTAAATTATATGATACATAAGTATACTTTAATATATTTAATATAATTTAAATAAACATGTTATTTATATAAAATTATATTAAATAAGTAAATATCAGATCAGATCAAGGATCTGACTTGGATCCTCTTATAACCTTTGGCTTTTACATAATGTGAGTGACATAATGGCTATACTGGAGTAGGAATCAGAAAGCCTTGAGTTTAAATCTTGCCTCAGGTAATTACTAGTTGTGTGGTAACATATGTAAAGTATTTTGCACAGTGCCTGGTACATAGTAGGTGCTTAATAAATGCTTGTTCCATCTCCCTTTCTCTATCCTAGAGGGTCATTAAGCTTATATTCAGCCTTATTTTTCTCATCTGTGAAGTAAGATTAATTATAGCACCTACTTCAAGGAGTTGTTGCAAATTATGAGGTTCTGGATGACTAGATGGGGTTGTCAGAGAAAGCCTGAAGTACTAATAAGATTATAATATGCCCTAAGGCAAGCAGGGAAGGGTACCAATGGGGATCAGCTCAACCTTCCAGTCCCACCCCTGTGGAAGCTTTGGGAAAACTCACTTTATTGTATTTAATCAGAAAGCCAAGTTATGATGTCACCCCTCTCCATATTAAATTTCACCTATGAATTTGTCCATGAGCTATGCCATCTTTGCTGAACCTCTTTTGAGTTAGCCTGCCATAATGTTCTTTCTCAAGAGGTATTTCTTCTCACTCCTCCCTCATGCTTCATAGTGTCTTTCCTTTCAACCCTTACCCTATATACCTCATGGTATCTTTCTCCTTATTATAGCTAACTCTTTTAGGGTGTTAAACTCCTCCATGGATTTAATTTACCAGTCAGTGGTGTCCTCCCATTTCATGGCATATTTCTTATCTCTTGTTAATTGTGAATTCCATTGGGGAATTCATCTTTTCTATTGTTAATTGTTAAAACCCTTTTCCTTAAGAAGAAAGTCAAATTACCTGAATCAAAAATGAAAAGGGTAAATTTACTACGAGTGAAGAGGAAATTAAAGCAATAATTAGGAGCTATTTTGCCCAACTGTATGACAATAAATCTGATAATCTAAATGAAATGGATGAATACTTACAAAAATATAGATTGCCCAGATTAACAGAGGAGGAAATAAATTACTTAAATAGTCCCATTTTAGAAAAAGAAATTGAACAAGCTATTAATGAATTCCCTAAGAAAAAATCTCCATGTCTGAATGGATTTATATGTGAATTCTACCAAACATTTAAAGAACAATTAATTCTAATACTATACAAACTATTTGGAAAAATAGGGAAAAAGAAATCCTACCAAATTCCTTTTATGACATAGATATAGTGCTGATACCTAAACCAGAAAGGGTCAAAATAGAGAAAGAAAATTAGAGACCAATTTCCTTAATGAATATTGATGCAAAAATCTTAAATAAAGTATTAGCAAAGAGATTACAGCAATTTATCTCTATGACCAAGTAGGGTTTATGCAGGGCTGCTTCAATATCAGTTAAACTATTAGCACATTTGAGTATATCAATAACGGAACTAACAGAAATCATATGATTATATCAATATATGTAGAAAAAGCATTTGACAAAATACAACACCCATTCCTATCAAAAACATTAGAGAGCCTAGAAATAGAGTTTTCCTTAAAATGATAAGTAGCATCTATCTAAAACCATCAGCAAGCACCATATATAATAGGGATAAACTGGAAGCATTCTCAATAAAACCCCTTTGTTTGATAACTATATACTCTCCCAAATCTATTTCATAGTTACCCTTCCTGGTGCCTATTTTACCTCTTCATTTTGTTTGTAACCTCTTCCCATAAATAAAAATACATTTTGATAACAAGAAATCCATTGTGAATTCTTCCCATGTGCCTTGTACCTACCTTGTGCCTTATATTTTGAACTAGGAATTGTTATCACAAATTCATCATTTGGTGTCAAACCTCATCACAAGGATCAAACAAAATAACATGTGTAACATGTAAAGTAAACCTTAAAAACTGTTAGATCAGTGTTAGCTGTTATCATTATTTAAAATGAATAATCACAGCAGAATTATAGAAAGGATGCAGGAGTTAGCCTAATTTTTCAGTCTATACTCTTTCTTAAAAGTAGACGTTTTGGGGGAAAGATTTAGTAAGCTGAAATCTTAAGAATAAGGATTATTTCATTTTTTTTCTAATATTCCCCAGCACCTAACATAGAGCCTGTCACATAGTAGGTGCTTAATTAATTTTTCCTGATTGATTGGAAATACTTTTTCCTCTTCCCCTTTTCCCAGCCAGAAATTAATGATGGCAATGAAGATTAAATTATTCTGCCCTAGAAGTACAGCCAATGAAAAGGGAACCATTTGCAGATGTGCTTAAAATAGGCCACTCTCTGGGGGACAGCCTGAGGGGAGCTGGCTAACCCCTCAGAATTCCTGGGAAATACTAGGGCTGTGGCACAGAGGAACTGGCTTTCATTCCAGCAGAAAGCTAAGACACAAAAGCCTAGGTAGAGCTTTTGTTCTCTGATTGGGTGGAGCTATGGGTAGCTTGGACCACCAGGGATAGACTTTTTCTCTCTTTCCTGTTTTGGGGTCATGAGCCTGCTGGTCTCTATCTGTTTGTTCCCGGTAGTCCTGTTTCTCTCCTTGGACTTAATCTGAATGCTTCTTTTGGGTGGACTCTGGGAGTTCAGCATAGTTATACAGACTTTTATGTTACAGGGACTTGGGAAGACAGAAGTAAATACATAGCCCTTTCTTTTCTTTTGAAATCCAGTGATTTCTACAAAGAGAGAGAGACAGAGAGAGAGAGACAGAGAGAGAGAGAGACAGACAGAGAGAGAGAGAGAGACAGAGAGAGAGAGAGAGAGACAGAGAGAGAGAGACAGAGAGAGAGACAGAGACAGAGACAGAGAGACAGAGAGGGATAGAGAGACAGAGAGAGATAGAGAGACAGAGAGAGACAGAGTCAGAGAGACAGAGACAGAGACAGAGAGAGAAACAGAGACAGAGAAAGACAGAGACAGTGACAGAAAGGCAGAGAGACAGAGAGAGATAGAGAGAAATAGAGAGACAGAGAGAGAGATAGAGACAGAGAGGCAGAGTCAAAGACAGAGACAGAGAGAGAGACACAGAGAGACAGAGAGAGACAGAAAAACAGAGACAGAGAGAGAGGGAGGGAGGAAGACAGAGACAGGGACACAGAGAGAGATACAGACACAGAGATAGTGAGAGGTTGTGTGACAGAAACAAAAAGAGACAAACAAAAATACAAAGAAGTGTTGTGTGTGTGAGAGAGAGACAGAGACATGCAGATAGACAGACAGAGAAGAAGAAATAGGCATTTCTGTTTTCAGCCTCCCTTGTCTGCAATACCTGGCTTCCAGCTAACCTCTCCACTAGATGAGCTAAGCTTTGCTCTGAGATAACTTCCCAAGGAGACTTAGTTGGTTGGCTTTATTTCAGTGATTTGCAGTAGATGGCACTCGATTCCTTCAGTCTTGCCTGAGTTGCTACCAATGAGCAAGCGACAGCACCGCCCCCTCCCCAAACCCCCTTCTCCCCCCTTTCTCCCTGTTGCCTGAGCAGGCTGACTACCTATGTTACTGCTCTGGGAGAATGTAAATATAAAACAAAACATTTTATGCATTTTGAAAGAGCAGGGCTCTCTTACTAAGGCTCAATCTTGATACTCCAGAGACTTCTTTGGAAACTCCCTCTTCTACTGAACTTATCGTTGCAACCTTTCATTCACTCAGAAAAAGCTACTACGAAAATCTCAGCTCATTTACCTTTGTCTTATCTGACTTCTATGCCTGAAAAACAAAGATACAGCCGTTTCCCCCCTTCCTCTTAATCTTGTCCTTTCCCCCAACCTCCCCAATGACTTCTTTGCCCATTATATACGGTATCAAATAGAACATTGATTTAATTGTACCTATAATATTTTATTTTTTTTCTCTCAATATCTGCTCCTGTGGGAGAAAAAAAGATGCTCCTGTGAGGGCAATTTTTCTCTAGTCATGCACAAAGCATAAGGCTGCATTTCATTTCAGAGATCAAACACTTGAAAAACTTAGCTAATTCATATTTAGTGGGAAGTATCTATGCATATATGTGGAAACATACATATGTATGTATATAGAATATATACTTAATTGAATATTGAACAAGGCATATACGTGAATGTACACATACATACTATTTATGGATGAATACTGACTGGAATAATCAAATTTTATATTTTGTCACTTTGATGATTACTATCTGTATGAGCAAGTTATTTAGTTTCCCAGGTCCTCAATGTCCTCATCTATAAAATGAGGGACTGTTGTAGATGATATTTGAGTTTGCTTTCAGCTTTTAATCTGTGATCTTATTATCTATCACACACACATATATATTATTGACTATTTATGCATCCTTATTATCTATTATATATTATCCATCTTTCTACCTAATTCTTACCTATTTTCACAAGAAATTGTGTGTGGGCAGAACCCCCATAAGGTTTTTTTAATCTTGTTACAATAACATTATTGAAATATTACATGCTATTATGTTATAATAAAGAATATTTTATATTATAAATTTATATTAACCAATTTATATTATTACTATATAACCAAATAGGGCAATTACCTATTTCTACCATTGTTCCTAGGATCTTTAATGGGTAAATTACTTGGGACAAAGTAAAATAATTAAATGGATTGACATACAATAAACTTATAGCTTTTCATTTTTAGGAAACTTAATATGTAATGTGTCCTTCTTTTATGCCAGTCACTTATTTTATACAATTTGACATTGGGGTCACAAGATTTTGACACATTCTCTAAGCCTTAATGGGTACTTTTGACAAGTCTGTTTGTTCCATTACTCTTCGTTATAGACCATAGGTTCTCAATGAATTTTAAATAAGGCAAGTTTCTAGGCTATTGAAGCATGTTTAACTCTGTCTCTTAGATAAATTTCTTAACTTTTCATGATATGTAACATGTTGGGAGAATGTGTTGTTATATTCCACCTTTATCTCTTGGGAATCTCTGTAATTCTGGGACAATCCTGGCTCTTAGGATATCAATATATCTATCAGATGTTGTCATTGGAGGTTAAAAACATTTTTGAATGGAAGTTTTATAGTCTGAAAAAGAAGCAGATCTTACAGACTTACTTGGACTTCTTCTGAAGACCATTTTGGCATAACTTTGAACTAAAAAGTGATTTTTTTTCAGCAAAAATTACTTTTCTCCAATTTTAAATCTATTTTTGTATTGTCTTGCCTATGAAAATTATTTTTTTCTTCACAGTGATGATTAGTAGCTGCTTTTTAAAGAACTGGTTTACTTATTCTTTTAATTTCAAGAAGCTTATGCTACACTGTAGAAGTGTCAATATTAATCCTTAGATAAGAGGATCCCTTAGAGACTCAGGTACCTCAATATATTTGATTATTTTCTGAGAAAGAATTAGGCTACTTTTTAACTATAGCTTGTCAATTCTTGACATTTTTCATACTTTTCCTTTGTACTTCAGTATGACTGATTCTATTTCATTGTGGGTTTGAATGAGCTTTAAAAAGCTGGCTTTTCCCACACCATCAGCTCCTGCAATATCTCTAATGGTCATTGAATTGTGCTCTTTATGAATTATAAAATGTGTGTGTTTCCTTTGTGTAAAATCCACATGTGGGGATAGACTGATCAAGGGTATGTTTAACGCATAGAAATGAATGGCCAGGGAAGGGAGTTTTGATCTGAGTCATCAGGAGTGTGAGTGGAATATAAGTAAATGAATAAATTAAAAAAAAACATGTTAAAAGTGTTTTCAAATTGCAAAGTACTATACCAAGTGCTGGGGGAAATAAATAGAAATAAAAATATAATAGAATAAATAAAAATAGAATTGTATAATAGAATAGAAATAAAAAAGCAGGATAATCCTGGCTTTCAAAGAGTTTACATTCTAACAAGGGAAGTCAACACATACAAGGGGTTCCAGCTATTAGTCAGAGAGAAGGGCTTCATGGTTCTTAGGGTGCTGCAGTAAGTAGATGGTAATGTATCTTGTTTAGTGCCATTTCCATTGAAAAGATTAGGTCTGTTTCTAATATTAAAACCATTTGATGCCAAAGATTCTGGCATTAGGATCTTCCCTTCTTGGGTTTTAAGTAGCTGTTGTTGCTTAAGGAGGTAGCATATGTAGTGGCTATTGCAAAGTTGTATTTCCACAAAGGTTATCTCCCTAGACAATGATTGAAGGGAATAAGGAGGATGGTTTTGGGCTAGAATCAAGGTTGGTTGTCTGGGGGACATTTCTATGTCTAGTCTCTTTCCCATTGCTGGGAGTTGATTGGTTGACATTTAGTGAGGGTCTTTCCATGTGGTGGTCTGAAAGGTGCTTACGATCCCTGTTGAAAGGTCCTGGGTTGTTTCCATTGGCATAAGATGGATTGACCCGTCTGGCACATAGCACCTCCTGTTACTCTCAAAATGTCTTGTTGCTTTGGCTAGACTGGTTTGCCTGACTCAGCAGGGTGGTTGATTGGCCATTGGTGGAGGTGATGGTGATGGCAATGGTAGAGCCCTTTTCTGCAGGAAAAAGGGCAGGAGCCCTTTTCTTCTAAATGGTGGTTGGTAGTTTGGGGCATGCTGTTATTCTTAGGTCTCTGAGGTTTTACCTGTCCATTGATGGCACTTGAAACAAATCTTTTTTTTTTCTGATTTAGATGTATAATCTATAATACCCTGTTCCTTCTGTTTGACTGCCTTCCTGTTGTACGCTTGCTTCTCATTATTACTCAGTTTATTCCACATTTCATCTTGTTGTTTTGTTGTTGTAGGATTTGTGGGTTTTATCTTGGGCCAAAATTCTGAATAGAACAGGAAAAGACCATTGGGGGTTGTTTAGGATTATTAGAATCCCTCCCCACCCCTACTTCTTTAGTTGGTCCATAATTCTTCATTTCTCTGTCATATTATACCTTATCAGTCTTTTCCATTTCATCAAACTTAGAATTCTCTGTCCTTGTTCATTCCACTGGACATTTTTTAGAAAAATTTGTAAAGTTGATAAGAACTTCAATATTTTCTCCCTTATGCTTTTCTTCAAAGTGTATTTGCACAAAGAAAGCAGGAATAGACATTTTGTTTCTTGTGGGGTTTTTCGAGTCATCTTTGACCATCTGAGCTTATGTTTTTTATTATTATTATCCATTAAAGTTGCAGACCAACAGCTATCCTCATCTCCTAGGGTAAGGTTTCTTAGACTTTTTCCTATTTGTAGCCCCTTTTCACCTGAGGTATATAGGCTCCAGGTATATAGGCATATAAAATAGGCATACGAATTTAACATTTACTGATAATAAATAATCATTTCATGGCCCCCACATTCAGTTACACGACCCCATACAGTTTAAGAAACTTTGCCGTAGGGAAAAAGTAGTGTGAATGAAATGAAGTGAATGAAACAGCATTTGTAAAAGCATCTTCTAGGTCCCAAGCCCTCTACTAGGCACCATGGATACAAATTCAAAAGTAGGACCATAGAGAAATCAACTTTCTTTCTACTGCTCTTTCCAGAAGCAGTAGAAGTATCAATCTGCTTAATGTCCCCAAGTTAGAGGTAGAGACAGGAGAGTAATAGTTTGCATATAGCAACAGGGAAGAAGGCAAATGCCCAGGACAGATGAGATTTAAAGCATAACTTAGTACTGGCTAGATATAGTGGAACTAGTAATTTTGAAGCCTATTCATCTATTTAGTTAGACTACATGGACCTAGAGCAGAATTTCAAAGCTGAGTGAATTAACTCCTTATCTTTGGAGGTCTTGTCAAGAGGGTGGTAGTTCATGTGGGGAGAGGAAGGCAGTGGCAGAACAGGCAGTGTAATGTTAAGAGCATTAGACTAGGAAGCAGGAGAACTGGATTTCAGTTTTGTATCTACTAATTAACTTAGTGGTTTTAGTCACATCCCCCTAACTTTCTGTGTCTTTATTCCTTATTGAAAAAATGAGGAAATAAAGATAGAGAAGGAAATAGACTGGATGACCTCAAAGTTCCTTTTACCTCTAATATTCTTTTAGAACATTCTATAACTAATTTCATTTCTGGTGGGAAAGTAGAGTTTGGAAAATCAGAAGCAGCACTAAAATTCACAATCTTCTGTGTTATAGGGTTTGGCTAGTCTATTGTCCTTTCTGTTGTCTGTAGATTTTTTCTAGAGAGTATTCACTAGATTTTGGATGAAAGGTTGAAAAATCCTCTGCTGAGAAACAACTCTGTGTGTGTGGCTTGGCTATTAAATATCTTTTCAGAGGTTTTAGTTTGTTGCAATAGTTTCGCCTATCCCTCAATTACTGTTTTTCTTTCATGAGGAATTGTTGCTAGAATGCACTCACCCTTTTAGAGAGCTGTAAATGTGGTTATAATTGCTTGTTTCTAAGAGAATTGGCTAGACTACATAGTCCTGGTAAAGTTACTCAAACAAATGGAATGCAGAAGAGATCCTGAGTTTCATTCAGATTTAATCTTGGCTGTGGGGCCTTGTTGACCACTGAGTGACAGTATCCCAGATGAATCACAGTGTGATTATGGGAGATATGAACCCAGCAGAAAAGCTTTACAAACCAGAGTGCCTCAGAATTCATTTGTTAAGTATGGTTTGATATTTCTGTGCTCTCTGTATGTGTGATTTTTTTTCCATTTGCTAGTAAAATTACTATATTTCTTTTAATAGGCCCTCATACAGAGGTAAGTAACCAAGCAAATAGCTCTTCCAATTGAGTTCATTTCTTATTCTTCATGTTATTGTTTCTTATAGGAGGTCCTGAGGTGTATATGACTTTTAATCTTTCATAATACCCTTCAAGAATATAAAATGACCAGACAGATAGAAAAGGGGAAAGAGTGGTTTGATTGGAGGCATTAGATCAATGTAGAATTCATCAAATATACATATTATTAACTACAAAAATAGCCCTTGATGCTATTGATCAAGAAATTGTACCAGTTCAATTACAATGACCCAAGTATTTAGACTTGGAAGAGGGCTCAGGGATCAGTAAACCTGAAATTGATTAATCAATTAACAAGGATTTTGTAATCACCTGCTTTGTGCCAAGCACTGTGTTAAGAACTAGGGATACAAGTTACAAAGAATGATCTGATTCCCTCCTTTCAATTAGCTTATGGGGAAGATGAAAAGTATATAGAAAAATATATACAGCACAAATACACACAAAAAATGGGAGGGAGAACACTAACAGTTGGGATTCAGAAAAGGGTTCATGCAGAAAAAAAAAGTATCTTAGTTGCATCTTAAAGGAAGAAAAGGATTGAAAATAGGGAGTGCATTCTAGGCATGGGGACAATCAAAGTCACTGAGACATAAGAGAGCATCACAAATGCAGAACAGAAAAGATCAGTTTGGCTAGATTGCAGAGTGTGAAAGGGGAAGTCAAATGTGATGAGGCTGAAGAAGTCAATGAATTGACTGATGAGTTATCCAAAATCTCACAGTAGGAAGCAAGTATGGAATTTGAGCTCAGATTGTCTGACTCTAAATCCAGTGAAAACAAACTGAAGTGAAATGTTTAGTTTCTTAACCCTTGAATCCACTAGGAATTAGCTCCATGGGAAAGCCTTTACATTACCTAATTCCATAATCCTCACCAGCCAAGGTAGCCTAAGAATCCCAGGGCCTTGCCATGTACCTTGCTGATGAACCTAAGAACCTCTGGACCTTTCCATCTGCCTACATATGTTGCTTTTCCCAATTAAAATATGAGATCTTCGAGAGTAGGAATTAGCTCACTTTGACAATACCTGGCATTGCCCATGCTTAATGGATGTGTTTATTTATTTGTTAAGAAGAATCCAGAAGTTGTCACATTCACTTCTGATTCATGCAATTAAGGTCAAAGGCATTGTTAGAACTTTTCTAAATTTCATGTTTTTAAAGAAGGGAGGGGGAAAGAAAGGAGGAAGGGGAGGAAGAGGACAGAAAGAAAGAACATATCACATAATTTTCTGCTATAGCAAGATTGTTTTAGTGGGGCTTAGCTGCTAAAGCAATATATCCCTTTCAAAGGTATTAACTTAGTATTAGGAAGTTACTTAGCCATGCAAGGAAGAGCCCAGTCTTATCAGTTTTTTAAAAGAAGGTTGATTAGCCCAATAAAGAATATTTGGTGAAGGCGGAATCATGTATTGTCAGAAGTACTGATTTAACAAATCAAAAAAAATCAATAGTTTTCTTTTTATATTTCAGGGTCTTTTTTGTCATCTGATAAATAAATCTTGCATATAATTTTTCTTCTCTTTATCACTGAAACCAGTTGTTCATAGTCTCATCATTTCTTTTCTTGACTGTTATATTAGTTTCCTATTACACAGGTGTATGAAGCACATTTTAGAAGGATATGTCCCTAGAACATTTTGTTTATAAAAGGTAAATAGTAATGAAATATTTACTTTTAAAGGAAATTATTTTTAGTCATAAATAAAATGAAAAACCCTAAAACTAGAATAAATTTGATTTAAAACAATTAACAGCTAACTTTTACTTATATTTTTAAGACAAACTTGCCCAAAGTTTTCCTTTTAATCAAACTTGCCTTCCCTTTATCCTAAAATACAAAATAACTTTCTACTGTGATATGGGGCTCTCGCACATGTGCAGATTCATTATGAAAAGGAGCTGCTTCTGGAAGAAAGTGATAAATTTGAACAGGGATGTGGAACTTTCATAACTGGTTCAAATCAGCCAACTACATGTTGAAGTAGAAACATTGTGATTGGCAGCAGAGGCATTCAGAAAAACTTGTCAACTTGAACTGAGGTCTCTTTGCCTCATTTGTTTCTGTGGGATCTTGGTGACTCTTTTACTTACTCTGTTCCCAGAAGGAATTAGTTTTGAAAAATGGGGAGAATGAGCCACAGGAATCTATGAATTGGAGCCCAAGTGTTATCAGAACATGAACAATGAAGTTTATACAAGGGCTCTGGACTATGTATGACTGGGAGAGTGAAGACCAAGTAGTTTTACATTCTTTCATTTGTCTTGTTTCTCCTTTCCTTAGAAATATACTGTGATTTGAATACTAAACACAATGCTTAATATTAATAGAAATCAATATTAGCCTCAAGAACATCTCAAGAATAACATGAATTTAAACATAATTCTCTTAAAAAAAAAAACACACCAAAATGCCTTTTTCCTGATTACTTGTAATTGTATGACTTGGGGCATAGGGTGTGTTCTGGGAAGACTAGAACCTTTGCTGTGATGGTTCTCTACTCGATCCAACTAACTCCAAGAAGCTGTGGTGGCCACATCCCAGTAAACTATTTTGGGAGACCAACTAAACCTGATGGAAGGAAATTGAGGAGTCTCAAACATGTTGGTGAGATGGGGGTGTCTACTCCAAGCATATTGAAGACTTACCTGGTAAAATGGGCAAATAAGAACCATTTGCTCCAAAGGCAACGAAAACAGCTGAAATAGATGCTGTTTTGTGCTCAAAGTTTGGTTTGGTATCAAAAATGCTATCTTGAACCATCACCAATTGTCTTGACTCTGTCCTGTCACTGGATAGTGATAACTAGAAGATAGAGTGAGGCTGATGATTTCATACAACTCTGTCTCACTTAAATCCATATTACTTTATATTACCCATATTACTTTATCATTTTTACCTAACTCAAAGTACTGAGGCAACAGGCAAGTGTTGAAGCAGGAGATATGAATACACTGGGAGCTGTAGTCACAATCCTGCACACAAGTGGGCTGAGCCTATTCCCAACCCAACATTTTTACTGAAGCAGGTGAGGGAACGCACCTGCAGTCAAAATTTAAAAAAAAAATACACAAAACTTTTTCTAAGATGATTCCATCAATTATCAGTACATGGAACATGTACACACTTATGGACACCCCCAAATCTACTAGATATAAAAGACAAACAGTTCTTGTGGCAAGAGAACTTACCAAATATTACATCCAAATGCCAGTCCTAAGTGAAACAAAGCTGGCAAATGAAGGTCAGCTTACTGAAGTCAAAACTAGATATATGTTTTTCTGGAGCGGCCACAATGAAGTGGGAGCACTATGAAGTTGGTGTAGCTTTTGGAATCAGAACTAATCTAGTTATCAAGTTTGTGTGCCTACAAGTGAATAACAGGATCGTAATGTGATTGCCACTTAGGGGAAAATGCCACCATTGTCATCACATCAGGTCAAAGACAAGTTTTGGGAAGGTTGTAAGACCCTCATAATCAGTGTGCCAAAAGAGGACAAGCTTATAATTCTGGGTGATTTAAATGCTAGAGTAGATTCAGACTACCAGACATGGCAGGGAATCCTTGGGAATGATGGAGTTGGAAACAACAATGGTTACTTACTACTGAAGACTTGTGTATTTCATGACCTTATTATCACCAACAATGTATTCCATTTATCTAAACACAATAAAACTTTATTGATAGATGCTCACAGCAAACATTGGCTTTTAATAAATTATGTTATTGTAAAGAGAAGAGATAGATAGAATGTAAAAGTGACAAAAGCAATGTGTGGAGCAGAGTGCTGGACTGATCATAGACTTATCCTTTTCAAACTAAATATTCACATTCAGCAAAAGCGGCAGCCCCAAAGCAAAAAACAAACAAACAAAAAAAACCATTAAAAAAAATCTACCAGAAGAATTAATGTCAACAGATTGGAATGCTTCCCTGAGAGGGAAGTTTGTTGCTAACTTGGATGTAAGTTGAACCAACACACAATTGGTAATAATGTAGCAAAAAAGGAGTGGTGAGCTTTATATTCATTTATTTGAGTCAGAACACAAATAAAAATCAAGATTGGTTTAATGAAACTGATGGAAAAATTCAAAAACTGTTAAATGAAAAATAGGAACTCCATAAGGTATACCAGCAGGATGGTTCATCTGTCTCCAATAAGGCAGCATCTAACTTGATCAAAAGAAAAGTACAAATGAAACTGCAGGATTTTTGACTCAGTAAGAAGGCAGATGAAATTTAGTTTTTTGCTGATAGTAACAATCCAAAGCATTTTTATGTTATCCTAAAGATTATTTATGAGCCAGAGACCTATGGTGTATCTCAACTACTTAGCACTATTGGTGCCACGTTGATTAGTGATGAAGAGATGATCCTGAAGAGATGAAATGAACACTTCCATAGCATTCTCAACAGACCATCATTAATCAGCCCTGAAATCATTGGCTTTAACTTAGATTGAAGTCAGTCCTTCTCTAAACCAAATTTTCAACTGAAAAAAGGTTTTGAATGTTGTTAGATGCCTCTCCTGTGGCAAAGCACCTGGTGGATTCTATTCCAGATAAGATTTACAAAATGGGATGATGGTCCATTGCTTTTACAAAAGCTGATTAAAATTTTTTCAGGTTGTATGACAAAGAGTTCAAGGATGCTTCCATTATCCATCTCTATAAAGAAAAAGGAAAAAGATTGTCCTTTACAATCTTGGGTAGGGGGCATCTCTTTTAGTCATTGTTGGTAAAATTATTGCAACTGTCCTCCTTAATAGGCTGATTTTTCACCTGGAAGATGGCTATCTACCTCAGAGTCAGTGTGACTTCAGAAAGGGCCAACAACAGTTGATATAGTATTTGCTACCAGACAACTCCAGGAGAAATACCAGGAGTAGAATAGAGTTTTGTATACAACGTTCATTGATCTAACCAAGGCCTTTGATGTTGTCAGTCCTGCAAGGGATTATGGAAAATTATGTCAAAAATTTGTTCATCAGTATTGCTTGTCAATTTCATAATAACATACTTGCTTGGGTTCTGGCTAATGGAGGATGCTCTTGCATTTCCCAGTCACCAATGGAATGAAGCCAGGCTCTGGGTACTTGCTGTCATTTTTTAAAATTAAAGCTTTTTATTTTTCAAAACATACACATAAATAATTCTTCAACATCAATCCTTGCAAAACCCTGTGTTCCAATTTTCCCTCCTTCTCCCACCCCCTCTCCTAGATAACAAGTAGTCCAATATTTGTTAAACATATTAGAAATATATGTTAAATTCGATATATGCATACATATTTATACAATTATCTTGCTGCACAAGAAAAATCAAATCAAACCAGAAAAAAATGAGAAAGAAAATAAGATGCAAGCAAACAACAAAAAGAGTGAAAATGCCATGTCGTAAACCACACTCAGTCCTCATGGTCCTCTCTCTGAGTGTAGATGGCTCTCTTCATCACAAGATCACTGGAACTGATTGGAATCATCTTATTGTTGAAGAGAGCCTTGTTCATCAGGATTAATCATCATATAATCTTGTTGCCATGTATGTTCTCCTGGTTCTGCTCATTTCACTTAGCATCAGTTCATATAAGTTTCTCCAGGCCTCTCTGAAATCATCCAGCTTATTGTTTCTTATAGAACAATATTATTCCATAACATTCATATACCATAACTTATTCAGCCATTTTCCAATTGATGGGTATCCACTCAGTTTCCAGTTTCTTGCCATTACAAAAAGGGATACCACAAACATTTTTGCACATATGGGTCCCTTTCCCTAACTTAAAATCTCTTTGGGATATAAGCCCTGTAGAAACACTGTTGGATCAAAGGATATTCACAGTTTGATAACTCTTTAGGCATAGTTCCAAATTGCTCTCTAGAATGGCTGGCTCTGTTCACAATTCCACCAACAATGTATTAGTGTCCCAGTTTTTCCACATCCCTGCCAATATTCATTATTATCTTTTCTTGTCATCTTAGCCAATTTGAGAGGTGTGTAGTAGTATCTCAGAATTGTCTTAATTTTCATTTCTCTAGTCAATCATGATTCAGAGCACCTTTTCATATGATTAAAAATGACTTCAATTTCATCTGAAAATTGTTTATATTCATTGATCATTTATCAATTGGAGAATGGCTTGAATTCTTATAAATTTGAGTCAGTTTTCTATATTTTCTAAAAATGAGGCCTTTATCAGAACCCTTGAATGAAAAAAATGTTTTCCCAATTTATTGCTTCCCTTCTAATCTTGTTTAGTTTTGTTCATGCAAAACCTTTTTTAACTTACTATAATCAAAATGATCTATTTTGTGATCAATAATGATCTCTAGTTCTTCTTTGGTCACAAATTCCTTCCTTATTCATAGATCTGAGAGGTAAACTATCCTATATTCTTCTAATTTGTTTGTAATGTCATTCATTATGTCTAGATCATGAACTCATTTCGACCTTATTTTAGTATATGGGATTGTGTGGGTCAATGCCTAGTTTCTGCCATACTAGTTTCCCAGCAATTTTTGTCAAATAGTGAGTTCTTATCCCAAAAGCTGGTGTCTTTGGGTTTGTCAAACACTAGATTACCATAGTCATTGACTATTTTGTCCTGTGAATCTAACTTATTCCATTGATTGATTACTTTATTTCTTAGCCAGTACCAAATAGTTTTGGTGACCTTTGCTGCCATGTTTTTTGCATGATATTTTTAATCCTGTTGTAAGATGCTTTCAGCATGAACATGGCATCAAGGTCAGCTATCTAGTATAAGTAAATTATCTAACTTGAAAAGGCTACAAGCCAAGAATAAAGTGGAGGAAGAGTTGGTGTTATGATTTTGTTTGCAGATGATTTTGTAATTTTACACTCAGTGAGAACTCTGAAGGTAAGATGTAAGAAAGTATGGGTCAATTCATTTTGACTTAACAAGCAACCTGAGCCATCCATAAAAGTTTGAAAATTTTTAATCTCCAAAATTAAAGTCAGTTTCCACTTTGGACCTCTGTCACTACTCATGAAGCTGTTTCTATCTTGATGGGAAGACAGTGAGTTTTGTTTTAGTATTAGGAAAAACCTCCAATTGGCTGGGATCAGAACAACATTAGTTGGAAAGAATCAAGCAATCGGCATTTGGACACCCTTGGCAGCAGTGGGCCTTGCTTTCTGGGAGCTGAATCTTTCCCCAAGTTGCCGAAAATTTTGGAAATGTAATGAAAAATGCTTTGGCATGAATAGAGAAGTGATCTTCCAGTCAGTTCTAATTTGGTAAAAACACATAAAGAAAGAATAACCATGAAAATGTTAGTAGGGGAATATTATTTTTTAAAAATAAACCTGCTATGACATTACAGGAGTATAATATGGAGAAATTACAGAGTAATCTTCCTATCGACTCTGTAGGAGCTAACCCTTTTGAAAAGTGTTTATACCATTCTCAATTTCACACCTAAAGAGAGATTTGAGAATGTGAAAAATTCACAAGAAAATTGTAATTCAGGGATTAGATCACTGGGTTGCAAATAGGAAATAAAAAGCATAAAGGATAACTTTCAAGTATGTGGGCTAGCTC
Organism: Myrmecobius fasciatus; assembly: GCA_023553655.1. Lineage (NCBI taxonomy): Eukaryota > Metazoa > Chordata > Mammalia > Dasyuromorphia > Myrmecobiidae > Myrmecobius > Myrmecobius fasciatus. The sequence continues at coordinate 626,275 of JAJPUD010000443.1, forward strand.
TTTTTCTCTACTGAAAGGAACACATACACATACACACACATACATGAATCTTAAGCATTATAGAACTAAGTTGGACATTTCTTGAAATGGTTGTAGAACAAGATTGTGGGAGGTTATTTTTCTAAAGTTTTTGAAAATAAGATTGTCTTGTTTTTTTTTCCCTCCAAATGAAATTTACTCTTGAACAGTTTTTCTACTTGAACCACACATGAAATTATAAAAGGATTCTTCTTCATATAACATGGTTTTCAGAGTGTTACATTCATATTCTTTCATATGTGATTCCAATCCCTAGATCACCCTTTACTCCCTTCATTTTGAACTTTGATTTATCATACTTCTTTCAATCCAGTAAAAAGATTCAATTTTGGAAGAATACAATTAGATCCTTAGATCTCACCATACTAAAGTAATCCCTCACCAATATCATATAAATATGTTTTGAACATGATTTTGTTGCTATTGACCAATAACTAACTGAGTTATATTTTGTTGTTGTTGTTTTTTAGCTGAACCTTAGGATCATAGATTTAGAGCTGAAAATGACCTTTATAGGCCACCAACTTAATGTCCTCTCCCACCCCTACACTACTCTTATTTTAGAAGTAAAGAAATACAGGAACAGAGAAAAGTTAAGTCCTTTGCTTTGGGTCACAGAGCCTGTAAATATCCTGAGGTAGATTTTTGAACCCAGGTCTTTCTAATTTTAAATCCATTGTATTGTACCAAAAAGCCTTGAAAATGAAAGTCTATCATTTTTTATAGTTTATATGCCAAACATCATAGAATACAAAGTGAATTATCAGACATATCTATTGAATTGCTTATATTGTTGGAGTGGGGGTGGAATTTGGTGTGGAGATCTGGATGGTTTCCTAGGTGCGTTAAGTTCCAAATCCTAAATCCTAAAAATTACTCTGCAGTTTTTAGTATCCTAAAATCCTAAAAATTACCTTGTAGTGTTCCCAGCATTAATCAACGTAGGACACCTTATTCTGATCAATGATTTTTGATGTAGAAATATCTATCTATGAGCATCCAAATTTAAAATTAATTTTTCTTTTCCAAATTCCTATTCTTCATACATACTTATTGAATTGAATTACAATATATCTTTTCCTTCCCAGTTGTACAAAGCTAAGTGCTGCTCTACGATAATACATGGAGCCAGAAAAGAAAGAATTTATTTGAACTATATTAGAATATATATTTTGTTCTATGAATATCAGACACACTAATCCTTTCCAATCATGTGCAATTTCTATTAAATAAAGTCTTCATATGGATAAAATTAGCAAAACATCCAGATAATTTATATCAGTTATTTGTATGAGTTACCTTATTTACAAACTGGCCAAGAGCCAGATTAGTTTTTCCCTGAATCTTAAATCTGATTTTTTAAGGACAGTTATTTCAGAGGACTCTTTCAGAAATGATTCCTTCTGAGATTACTTTTTTAACATTTTTATACCTTCCCTGATTATTTCTTTGGCACAATTATCATAAACAAGGCTTGCAAATAAAAACTAAAAAGGATGAGACCTAGCACGTTCTGTTTAGCCAACAGAAGTTTTAGTGACCACCCTTTCCACATTAGACAAAGAAACAAGATTTTCATCTAAAGCAAATACTTTAAGTTCTTGAATAGATAAAGATTTTTTTTAAAAAAAAAAGGAATGAGGAAGATTAATATTGTTATTATTGGTAACCTTTATTTTTTTTCATTAGACCTGTTTGATTTTCATTAAGTTTTCAAAGATGGACATATGAGTTGGTACTTATTTTCATGTTCATCATAGATCTTATATATATTTTCAGATAAGAAAATCATGATATTTACCAGTGTTATCTGGTGAATAATTTTCTAATTGATGGCTAAATATTTGAATGGGTTTGTCATCACTTTAAGACTGTAAGAGGGATGGCGGTGCTCTTTTATACTGCCTTTTTGATCAGGGAGATCCCAGGGACTTCTGAGTTCCTGATTGGGATATAGTATCCCTTTGTAATTAGAGAATACTTCTGATCATTCTTTTTGATCTCTTTTCAATAATTCAGACAATGGGCTATGTACCTTAAAACACTTTATGCCCCTAGGCCTCAATTTTCTCATCTATAAACAGAGGAGTCTCTTAGATTCATTGAATTTTAGAAGTAACCTTAGAGATAATCTAATGCAGGAGTTCTTAACCAGTCCATGAACTTTCTATATTTATACCTACGTAAACCTCTAGTTATATCAAAATGTTCATATAGAAATATAGATAAAGCTAAAGACCAATATAAGTATGTGTGTGTATGTGTGTGTGTGTGTGTGTGTGTGTGTGTGTGTGTGTGTAGTAATGGTGCATGTACCTTGAGTATATGTTTTACATATACTCAAACTCAAACATATATATATGTATGTGTATGTATGTATATAAATATATCTATATCTTGATGTAGACATAGAACTAAATATCTATAGCTATATCTATCTTTATGGATATACGTGTATAGAAAATAGATTTTTCGGATATATATATATATATAATATAGAGGTAGATAGATCTATATTGATAGAACTATATATAACTATATAGTTCCAAATATAGAGATTATCTATAAACAGATGTAAAAGTATCTATCTAATCTATCTATCTATTGCTACATAGTTCTATCTCTATGTGGTTGTGTGTTTCAATGGCTCATGCTCAGTGAAAATAGCAATTAATTTTGTTCTGATCAGAAACTCTGAGGATTTTCCTCTCCCAGGATGATTCTTTTATGAAGACAAACTAGGTTATCTTTTACCTCAATTCTTACATAGTCTTTAGTTATTGAATGGGTAGTGTCCTAGACTAACTGATGGACCTGGGAAAGATCTTAGATTAAAGAGTCTCCCATTGTATCTTGGGGCACTGGCAGTCATCCTGACCTTTATCTTGCCACTGGACTCTGATGATATTGAAGGAGAGAATGAGGCTTATGACAGTGCACAATTGTACCTTGCTTAAATCCAATTCACTTGTAAGTCAAGACATCACCCTCCTAATGCTGTTGGTCCTCTTTGAGAATGAAGAACTAACAATAACCAGCCCCTCTACATTGAGGTAGTATATTTATAGATATAGATAACTGGATTATAATATAATTGGTTGCCTTTGTAATCCTAGGTATTTTATTTTATGAATTTAAAAGCATTATGAAGTCCACTGTCTTCACTAGAACTCCAAAGCACAAAACAAGGTGATTCTAATTCGATGTTCTCATTTTACAAATGGAGAACTGAGTTTCAGAGAAGTGACTTGACTAAGGCCATATTGTATGTAAGCACAACTGTGTTGAACCTGTCTTTTTGGTTGACTTAGTTTCTCCACAGCTGATTTTCCCATGCTTTCAACTAAATGAATTCTGTTTTTCTTTTAACTGTCATGTAAATACTTATTGATGACTTCAAATTTTTTAGGGAAGGTTCATCTTTCAGTATGCAATGGAATCTGCATTGCCTTTAAAGATCTCTTATATAATAGTTAGATTGTTTGAGGAGCAAAGAATTAGGGCAGTTAAGGTGGTATGGTGGCTAGAGTGCTAGATCTGAAGCTAGAAAGAGTCATCTCCCTGGTTTCAACTCTGATCACACACTTAATAGTTTTGTGAGTTAGCTCAGTGCCTTATCTGTTAAAATGAGCTGGAGGAGGAAATGGCAGACTATTATGGTTTCTTTGTCAAGAAAATCCCAAATGGGGTCATCAAAAATGGGACACAACTAAGGGTTTCAACAATATCAACAACAATCTGCCACAGGACCTTTCTTGTAACAGACACAGTGTTTCTTAAACAAATGTAAAAAAGAAAGGACAAAATAGAAGATGGCTGAAGAGTATTTAAGAAGTACAATTTATTTTCTCATCAGCAGGGCTTGATGATACACATCACAGGGAACTAATTGTAGCACCATGAGCTCACATTTCTGAGAATTTATGAATCTATTTTACAAAGTTTCTTATAAAATAAAATTTTAATGAATTTTGGAAAATGTACCTGCCCACAATTGCATTCCATTATTGTTCTTTTCTCATTCAACCACAATGATATTCTAGAGTAACTTAAAAATGAGACCTAATAGTGTATCCAAACCAATTTTCAGAGTTGAGAATGTGGTTCTAACTGCATCTGTTTCTTTGAATGTGCTCCCTCTCCCTCTCTCAGTTTATGTGTTAAAAACCAAGAAGCTTCATTTCTAGTTTTGCCAGGGAATTTGCTGAGTTTTGGTCTTGAATTCAAACAACAGATGTTTGGGCTAAAAAGAATATTTTGGAAAGGAAGTGGATCTGAATATGTTGGCCTTACTGTGGGTATGCCCTAATTAATAGTCAAAAAAGGCCCATATGTGAAACTTTCCAAAGACCTGAGACTTCTTTGTGATATAAATGTGATAAAATTTGAGGACTTTACTACACAAATTCATTCGCCTTTATCTCCATGTAGTTCCTCACTTCCACGGTCCTCTGGCTAATTACCAAAGGCACTTGTACCACTCCCCTCTAACAGCCCTGTCATCTTTTCCTCCCTGATCCAGCAGTAAAGTTGAAATGCCAAATTTATGACATTGCAATCATTTTCATGGCAACAGACTGTGGCATCATAAAAACAAGATTATGATGACTTCACTGCAGGATCAAGCAGAAGGAGAAGCTGGGTTCTGTGTGGGGGAAAGCCTTTTTTCAGACACAAATAGCTTTGATAACAGCAGGAGAAAGCATAGAAAATTACTGCCAATGTAAAATAACTTGTCATATAAATGCTTCTGTCAACTATGCCCATGTTGTAAGGGCCCCTGAAGGATTTGTGTCAGTTCTTGGATGTGTCTAATCATGTAGATCCAGCTGTTGGAACTTACACAATTTTGGAAGCTCTGTAAATTTGATTTACTTGTAAGACTTTGCATTACTTCCTGGCTTGACCAATATTTGGAAAAGTGAAAAGTTTTTTATCATATTTCTGGAATATGAAAATTATGCTTCATCTAAAGTTGGAATGGTAATAATGTTTATTGATTTCTTTTGTATAACTCTGAAAATTTTATATTTGTTTCAGGTTGGAGAAAACCTTGGAACTGAATTTCACTTAACTTTAAAACTTGAACAGAAGAGATCACATAAACAGCTTTGTTTTATTTCCAATATTTGATCTCATTTGATCCAATAACTACCCAAGGAGACAGATGCGCTTATTCCCATTTTACAGATGAGGAAACTGAACCTAAGAAAAGCCACATAGCCAAATAAATGTCTGAGATTAGATTTGAATTTGGGTCTTCCTGATTCTAAATCCATCACTCTTTCTACCATGACCTTGAATTTTCTGTTAATATCTGATTGTTCCATAGTTGTTAGATGTCAAATCATTTTGTTCATAAAAATGCAATAAGCATCTTTTCCAGTGTCACATATTAAGATCCTAACATAGCTTTTATTTTAATATGAGTTATAGAGAAGATCATAACCAGGCTTGGTAGAGGTAATTTTCTTTCCTATGAGTTTTCTCAATGAAATCAAAGACCTAATTCCATCACCCATTTTATTTGAAATAGTTCAGTTTGCAGTAAAAGGAAAATGTACATCTCCAACAAGTAATAATAATAAACTAATAGCATTACCTAATATATGTCAGGTACTATACTAAACAATTCACAAATATCTCATTTGATCCTTACAGCCACATGGGAGAAGTAAGTGCTATTGTTATCTTCTTTTTTATACATAGTTGAGGAAGCTAAAGCAAACAGAGATTAAGTGACTAAGCTGGTTAAATATTAAATAAGTTTCTGAATGGGGATTTGAACTCAGGTTTTCCTGACTCCAGGCTCAGTGCTTTATCCACTGAGCTACCTAGCTAACAAGTTGTAGCTATCCAAACCTTGAAAATTTTGAAGGAGAACCTACAACCTTCCAAGGTACCTTCCCCTTCCCCCCTCAAGGCAATTGGGGTTAAGTGACTTGCCCAGAGTCACACAGTTAGGAAGTGTTAAGTATCTGAGACTAGATGTGAACTCAGGTCCTCTTGACTTCAGGGCTGATCTATCTACTGTGCCACCTAGCTGCCCTGACACTTTTTTTTTTATTGTGACTTTCTTTTTTTTTTTAAATTTTATTTGCATAACATATGTGTGGGTAATTCTTCAACAATAACCCTTACATAGCTTTCCGTTACAAATTTTTCCCCCCAACTCCCCACCCCTCCCCTAGATGGCAGGATATCCACTACATGTTAATTATGTTAAAATATTGGCAAATCGAATATATGTATACATATTTCCAAACTTATCATTGTTGTGCAAGAAAAATCTTATCTACACAAATGATATATCAGATAAAGGAAACACAATGTAAGCAAACATCAATCAAGGAGTATGAGAATGTTATGTTGTGGTCCACATTTCACATCCCTCTCTCTGGGTGTATATGGCTTTCTTCACTTTTTTTTAAACTTTTGAATGACTGATAATTAAGAAGGAAACTGATTATATTTAATCTAAATCCTGATTTTCCTTGTCTTCAATATTTATATCAGCCCACAGCCATTCACTTATTCTACCACCTTTGACATCTTGCTGTTATCTTTGATATTTCCTTCTCTTTCACATCTATGTAATTGGTCAGTCAATGAACAAATATTGATGAAGTGCTCCTTTTGTGCCAGGCATTGTGCTAAATGCTTGGGATACAAAAAAAAAAGGCAAAAATGCTGTTTTTGACCTTAAAGTGCTCACATTTTCTAAGTTATATGGAACTAGTCATGTATATACAAGATTTACTCAGAGCTGTTAGAAGATAATCTGGAAGATTAGTTTCCAGATTTAAAAAAGCTCTGGCAGTGGAGGGTGAAGTCTAAGGAATGACAGCAAAAGGTTTTTTTTTTTTTTTTATCAATTTCGTTAATTCTATCTCTCTCATACCATTTTGCTCTTTTCTACTCCCCCTACAACTGCTTTGGCATTGACCCTCATTATCATCCACTTGGACTATTCAATAGCATTTTAAAAGACTTTATTCCTTCTTTCCCTCCATCTTTCATTCTTCTTTCAAATAAGTCATTATTACCTTTATGTTTAAAGTTTTTAGTAGTTTACTTTTTTTCTCATTGACTCAAGTTCAAAATCCTTTTTATGGCACTCAAGGCTCTGATGCGTCAACGTTTTCCTCCTCATATCCATAATTCCAAACATATATAGTCTTTGTCTTTTAAATACTTCCTATAAATTCAGGCTTGAACACTTTTGTTCATGCCATTTCTTTTCTTTGAAATAGTTGTATTTGTTTTTTTGCCTAATTAATTCCTACCCAGTATTTACAGTCTAACTTAAATAATAACATTTCTTCCATGAATACTTCTTTGATATCCCCTATAAATAATAACTAGAATACATAGGAATTAATTTTCACATTTTTATGATGAATTCATCCTATATTTTCAAAAATATATAGAATGAATGTTATTATTTAAATTAGACTCTAAATAGTTATTTGTGATTCCCCCTCTCCCAACATCCAAACTATAGGCTTCATGAAGATAGAAGTAAAGGTGTCTTAGCTGTGCATAGATCAAGCACTTAATAAATGTTGCCAAACTTAATTATTGGTCATTTCACTGTTCTCCATCTGAAGAATTGTATTCAATGTTGAACATTACATTTAAGGAAGGATGTTTGCAAAACAGAATTTATTTAGAGGAAGACAAACAAGATGGTAATAATTGGAACCGTCATATGAGAATCATTTTTAGGAATTGATATGTGTAACCAGAGGAGAGGAAGATGTAGATTGGGGCACAAAGTGTGTTTTAAAATATTTAAATAATAATCATTTGGAGAGATTTTAGACTTCTACTTAGTTCTCAAGTTGAAGCCTAGAACCAATGGAAGATAGTTACAGGAAGGCAAAGCTCAATATAAGAACAATTCTACATCATCTAACACATCTTATCAGCCTCCAAGTCAAATTGATTCTACCATCAATCTATCTCTTCCTTCCTTCCTATTCTCAAAATATTCCTCAATATTCCTCTTTAGATACTGTATGTTAAAACTAAACTAATTGACTTGTCATCCATCATATTCATGCATTTTTCCCATACCATTTTGTATACTCAAAATATCTTTTCCTATATTGTTGAAATTCTATCCATCCTTCAAAACTACTTCTTTGATCCCAGATTGCTGCCTGACACCAAAACTCATCTTTTTTTAAAAAAATGTCAGTGTTCTTCTGGTGATGCTGTTTGTTTGTAAATATTAAAATATTGCAGTTTTGCAAAAATTGAGGTGATGCACCCTGGAAAAATAAAGGGTGGCTGAAGGAAGGTTGTAGCATATTTGAATGATGCAAGAAGTGGTAAAAGATATACTATCTGGGAAATGTGTGATTGGGAAGGGAGGTGTTTTTGGTTATATACAGTGAGAGTGACAGGTAAGAAGTATATGGTCTAAAGCACTGGTGCCCATAAAATAGAAAAAGACATAAAGGAAGGTTTTAAGTATATTGAGTAGAGCTTTAATAGGAGATCTATAAGAATTACATAGAATGCAAAGATGTGATAGGGTTGTGATCTGTATCAAAGGAGAGAATATCTACATTGATGAAACTACAAACTCAGTGAAGTATTGAAATATAAATTCTTAATCAAACTAATTAGCACCCTCTTTCTAATATGGAAACAAAAATTGACTAAATATAGTCAATCTAACATTACTAATTGTTCTCCACAAAACACGTTCCTAGACTAAAGTGTTTAGATTGTAGTTTGTTCAATAGCTATCCCCCAGATTTATGACTCTGGAGCCTCATTGGATATTGTTAGAACAAGATTTTTTGATGTTAAAAGTTGATGACAATATATTAATTTTGTGACTCCAAGACAATGTTTGTGGGAGATTGTTATGAAGGGCATGTCTATATTAACATGGATCAGACTGGCCTCTGAACTACAAATGCCTTATTCCTGTTTTATGACCAATGATGGCTCTACTCAACATGTAGAAATTATTTTAAATCAGCTTCTAAAGCATTTTAAATATTTTTCTTTTTCCTGCAGTATTTAAGAAGACATTTCTTGAAAACTAATCTTAGTTTTTCAAACATCCTTAGTTATACTTGTGAGTCAAAAATATTTCCTAAAAGACTAGAACCATTGGTAGATATAATCTAATAAGAAAAATGCTAGATTTGGAGTTGGAAAACAGCATGACTTAAAATCCTGCCTTGAAAACTCAATTTCTGTATGATGGAAGCCAGTCATTTGACACTTTGAGACTCAGTTTCCTTATTTGTAAAATGAAGTAACATCATCTCAGTGCTCATCTCCTTGAATTGTTATGAGTACAAACTTGTTTTTCTCCCAATAAGTAGAAAATTCTTTGTTCATTGATTCTGACCTTGTTGGACATAGACCTCAATAACTATGATAATTATTTTTCTTAGCACAAGATAGCAAAATTATTATTGTTAACAAAAGATATATCTGTTATTTCACTGGTATAGGAAACTTCTTAGTGAGGATAGACACTCTATCACTGCAGGTTGGTATAGTATCTGGTTGGAATTGATAATTTTAGAGATTTCCTAAGAATAATTTTAGACATTCTTTGATAGTAACCTCCACTATCTTCTCATTTTCTTTTTAACTCTGTAATCTAGCTCCTGACATCTTCATTTAACTTCTTCATCCAAAGTTACCAATGAACTTCTAATTGTCAAATCCAATGACTTTTTTTCTTAATCCTTATCTTTCTTAACTTCTCTGTAGTCTTGAAACTGTTTATCATTCTTTCCTTCTCAAAAATCTCTTCTCTCTACATTTTTTGGTGAATCTTCATCCAGGTCACTTCCACTAACTATGGAATCCTATAGAGCTCTGTCTTCTGCTTTCTTCTGTTCTTAATATATACTATTTCACTTGGTGATCTCGTCATCACCCATGAATTTAATTATTATCTTTATACTGACTAGTCTCAAAGTTACTTATTCAGTCTGAAAATTTCTGCTTTTCCATCTTTGACTGCCCATCCATCGACTTTCTCAAATTGAAGATTGCAGACATCTGAAGGTAAGAATTTTAAAAATTGGACTTATTATTATATGTGTTTCCCTCCTCTCCTAAACATTCCCTGTTTCAAACTTCCCTATTACTGTCAAGGTGAGATGGAGGTTATTGTCAGTTATCTTGACCTATGTCTTGCCATTGGATTCAGATGACTCTGGAGGAGACTGTGCATAGCATTGCCTTGTGTAAATCCTATTAACTTTCAAGACATCACCTTTTCCAAGAATGAAGGACAAACAACAGTGTCAAAGACATCACCATCCTTTAGGCTCAAAATTTAGATGTCATCTTTATCTCCTCATTATCTCTCATATCCAATCTGGTGTCAAAATTTGTCACGTCACCTTTGTATCATCTCTCAAATATCCCCCCCTTTTCTTTTCTGATATTGCCACCCTGGTGTAGGGCTTCATCTCCCCACGTTTGAATTACTGCAATACAGTGCTTGGTGGGTCTGCTAATCATCACCTATCTCCCATAATACTGTGAGGATTGTTGTGAAAATAAAATATTTGCAATATTTATAGTGTTTTCTAAACATTGAAGTGCTATATAAATGAGCTGTTATTATTCTCAACACTAGTTCATTTTTTTGCATCACTCACATTTATATAATGCTTAAAGGTTATGAATACCTTGTCAAAAAGAAAAATTATTAAATGACTGTTCTGGTGGGATATATAGGTATACCTGGAACAAATTTTAGCTTTCATTAGTTTAATCAGTTTAGCATGAAGAGACCCAAATAGATATTAAGAGGCAAATATGAGACTCAAACTCGTATCTTCTTATTCCAAGTTTATGGTTTATAATGTATACAAACAACTGGAATAAGAACTTGTTCTATGTAATGTTGAACAAACTCATAGAACTAGTAGAGATCTTAGAGACCTTTATCCTAAACTGTGTGGAAAAGAAAAAAAAAACAAAGAATTTCCTATGAAATGTCAATGAGTCCCCAGACTAGTAGTGAAAAAGGTAACTGGAAAGTCAATGTGATTTTGACCATGTAGGAAAGGGACTTAATCTTTCAAAGAGACTAAAGCAATGAATTGAGTCAGGATTGCAGAGTAAGAAAAGTGATTAAGTGAGAAGAACTGATCTATGAAATGAAGGGGTTGTACTAATCCTGAAAGCTCTGATTTCTATGATCCTATGAACTCTAACCTTTAAGATTAGGATATAGAGGAGGAAATTTGAGACTACATGGGAGCAAAGACAGTTCCTGTAAATGATTGTTCCCTGCTTTAACCTGGATAAAGCTAAACGAATAATATGAAACTGTGCTTTTGAAAAAACTCAACTAAATATAGTTTTTATCCTGAAATTCCTTTATACTTTAGCAAACTTTAATTATGTTTGAAGTGACTATTCAGAGAAAAAAAGGTAACACTGAAGAAGAGATAGTGAGAAGAGATTGGGGCCGAGGGTCAAAGTCTTTTACAGAGAAATTTTACCTTTTTTTTTATACTTGGAGGATGGTGCCCATTAGAGTGAGTCTAAAGTCTGCTGAGTAGACAGAATGGGTTGCTATGGCTCACTTTGTCACACTTGTGGACTCATGCTAAGTTAATAAGGACAGCTCTGAGGACATGGGTCATTCATAATGGTTCTTTATTCTACAAAGACCATTTTAGAGAAAAACTAAAAAGTGCAATTTGTGCAAAATAAAAAGAGGCTATTTAATAATAGAATTCTATGTGTCTTCCTTGATGTGTTATTTCCAAAAGCCACAAATGAAGAAAAAGAAAAATTAGTCCAATATGGAGAAAGGTTGATTTTCTTTTGGCAGCCCTATTATTAGGCAGCCATAGATATAACACATGACCCCAAATTGTGTGTAAAAGATAATATCTCTGCTTTGAGTCTATGGACTAAATAGTCTGCTTCTGACAGGTTTGTTGCAAATCCACTGAGGGCTCAGCTGCCATTCCATAGGGCCACAGAGTGCAAATTAGCTATTCAGGCTCTATTGGCAAACAGAGAAAGCCATGTGCAATCTGTTATTTGGTCTAAATATCTGTGGCATAAACAGCCACTTTAAAATGATTATAGTTATTTGATCCTGCAATTTAATTGTATGATAAAACTGTATGTATTTATGATGTATCTGTCTGACTTAGGAGAGCAAAAATCACAAAAGACCTAGTGTGATAAAAACCACTATATTTGTCAGTCACTTGTAGGACATGCCCACCAAATAAAGATTTTTGAAGGAGGGTTAAAAAAATCAGCAGAAAAATGGGCTTTGTTCTATTTAGGCTAATGATAGAATGACTAGGAAAGACTAAGACCTATGTTTTGGAGGGAAACACAGACACACACAGACACATACACTTAAATGAAGAATTCCTTCACCTATACTAAGAATTGCACAGGCTAAAAAACAGACACAAAGAAAGAGAGGTAAGTACATCATAATCTTATGGAGCTAGGGAAACCACTAGGCTGTCAATTCACTGAGCTGGAGATGTAGGAACAGAATGGAGCCTTTCAATTCTGCTGCCTTCTCCCTGGGGTTAGAGACTGGTTGCCATGGATATTCTGGATTCCTGCAGCTAATGGGCGGGAGCTCTGTAGCTGTGGTATCCTGGGGACTGGCTAGGGTGAAACATGAAATGGAGGCCTGTGGGTGTAGTGGTGGAAGACTGGGAAACAGGAGGTCAGGGGTCAGTTTCCAGCAGCGTTAAAGCTGAATTTTATTTCAAGTCACATTCATTTGGCAATCTGTATTTTCCTGAAAATCAGACCTTTTTGTCCTTCCCCTACTGTGCAAGAGAATCATCATCTCTTTAAAATGGTTACTATCACAGCGCTAAATAGCATGCACTATAATTAGATGTGCACCAATGGTTTGGATATCAATTTTTTTAACATAACTTTTTTTGGGAAGCATAATTTTAGCCTGGTTCAGAGTTTAAACTGTTTTTGAATTTGAAACATAGTATACCAGGAAAAAAAAAAAGGTGAAGTATGATTTGTTCTTGGTTTATTTTATTTTTAAGATGGATGTTACCTAGCATTCTGCCAATTGCCTACCACAGTCCTGGCCCTTTTCCCCTTACTTCTCCCCTCCTCAGTTTTTAACCAGGTCATAGAAAGAGAAAGAAAATTCCATCTGTGTGATCATTTGGTTCTGAAGAAGCTAAATAATCAAAACTGATAAAGCATATTCTCAAGTGGCAGCTATAAATGCTGATATATTCAAGGTGTGACCATAGCCCCTCACCTTCCAAATCCTATTTCTTTACAGGCTCCATTGAAATCATAATATATAACTTGTTAGATGATCTTATGGAGTAAAATATTAAACAGGAAATGTTGATGTTGCAATTAATTAACTCTAAATTCTTACCAGTCATCACAAAATGACTTGCTTAAATGCAGAATAAATAAACTTTTTTCAATGAAATCTGCATCACAAAAGAGAAGTATGTTGATAGCAGGATTAGAAGGATATATTTTAAAGTCTATAGGGTACTGTAGCATAAATTCATTTTTTAATTCAATTTGTTGTTTTGTACCTTTCATGTACACAAGTGTTTGAAAGCCTACTTTCCTCTTGTGTATTATGTTAATACTCAATACAATTAAAAGAAGGGCAGGATTGCTATTGTTCTGCAATTTTGATTTGTATTTAAAATAACTTGTACTTTTTTTTAAAGGGGTATGTGGATGGGGATGATCCCTATTCTATAGTGGAGAAGAAGGAACAAGAGACAGTTGAATTGTGAAGTTTGCAGTAGAATGCCTTCATGGAATATGAAGCACTAAAATTATTTTCAAAGTACTCATAATCAGCTGTTTGCTAGGCTTTTCCTGTATGTTAAATATGGAATTCATTATCTTCTTCTCTAATCCTACTTATCACCCAAATTTCCCTATTTGTGTTGAGGAGTCATAATCCTTCATTACTCAGATGTGTAATCTCAGAGTCATCTTTGACTCAATTGCCTATTTTCTTCCAGTTGTTAGTGCTCTCCCAAAATTACCTTATATTCACTTATTTGTAAGCACACTCTATCCCTCAGCAGAATTTAAGCTCCTTGAGAAGAGAGAATATTTTGTTTTTGTTTTTGTAGTCCTATTATCTAGAATGGTATCTTATATGTAGTGGGCAATTATATCTTTTTGAATAAGTTCAATTGGTGGTTCAGTAGAAACCTGTTTCTTTGAACTTTGTAAGAATTGGCTCAACCAGGACTTTCTGAGTGATTTAAATTCAGGAGGATGATTCTTCCTAACTTTTGGTCCAGTACTCTATCCACTCTAGCACCTAGCTGATATCATACAGATATTAAATAACTAGTATGTATTTCATAACATTGTATAAAACATTCATTTTGTATATAAAGTATAACTTTATTCACAATATGTTAGATGGTATTCTGGTATGAATCAGAAGCAACAGGACTTAGCTTGTGCAAGAGTGCAAAAAAAAAAAATTTAGTATAACACTGTAAAAATCAGATACAATTAACTTCCTATCTGCTGTGTCAAAGCTATTTAAGAAGCCCAACTTGGGAAACAGCATTTGTGTAGTGCTAAGACAAAGACATTTAGTCTTTCTGGACCTTAGTTTCTCTTTTGTGTAAACTTAATTCTTGATGAATATCTGATATCTAAGATTCATCCTAACTCCAAAATTCAATGATTTCTAGTAAAATATGAAATGAAATATGCTTTTTTAGCTTTCAGATCATCAGGCAACCATGTATACATAGACTTGTGACAGTATTGTCAGATTCACTAGTATGTCTTTAGCAAACATAAAGATGGTATATTTTTCACTTTAAAATGACAGTATTCACAGCATACTCAGTATACAATACATCATATTGATGGTACACACAGACAAGTTGATGTTTTTTTTCCCAGCATGTTCAAAGATGTGTCCAAGAATCTGTAATAATCTGGATGTCAAGTAAAGAAAGGATATTTTAGATTGCTAGGAAAAATTGCACATGAAATATACCTAAAAATATAAAAGTATAATTTATCAGGTTAAATACAGGTTAAAAAGAAATGCCATTTAGCAAAACTTATAGCAACCTTCTATATCTTTGTATATAAGTTTCAGAGTTGCCTTAGGTAGGCAGAGAGTTTAAAGGACTGACCTAGGATTTCATAGCTAATAAGTGTCAGAGGAACAGATTAGAAGCTGAGGTTTTCTTCAAGTCAAGCATTTTATCCACTACCTTATACACTCTCTCGTGGTACTCTTATTTATAGACTAAACAAAGTGGAGGCTTTTAGAAAAAGTTATTTGAATTTTTATACAACTTCTATCAAATGAGGTAATATATTTAAGTGCTTAGCACATTGCCTGGTACATGATAGATACTATATAAATACTTACTCCTTTCCTCCATTACAATACAAAATAAACATATTACAGGGAATATACTGGTTTAATTCTCCTCTTTGGGTTTCTGTCTGTGAAGCACAGAATAAAATGAAAATTACTCAGTTTTTTGGTAAGTTAATTCAATTCTATTATTCTTGTAGGCTAGTTCTAATTCAATCAGATAGTTCAAGCCAAAATTAATCTACTTAAAGCCTGAACTTTTAGTGGTCTACATTTATAAAAGTAAATAGGCAATTGCAATATCTCTACTTCATTTTGTTTCATTTTTCTGGTTGACTGTTTCTGCTAAGAATAGGTTGTATAAATAAAGTTCTCATTTGTAGCTTGTTCTGGTTCAAAATATAATTTATAAGAAATATGACTGTTTAACTATCCTTAGCAAAACTTCCAGTGTAATTTGACTCCTGATGTTTAGTTTGCATTTACATAACATTTTAAGACTTGCAAAGTGTTTTACAAAATTATCTCACTTTATCCTCACAAAAATGCTGAGAAATAGGTATTATCATCATCCTCATTTTACAGATGAGGAAACTGAGGCAGAAAGAGGTCAAGTGATTTGTACAAGACTAGCCCCTTCTACACAGGATTGTTTTGAGCATCAAATGAGAGAATATATGTAAGGTGTTTTACAAACCTTAAAGCACTAGTGTTATCTCCATTTGTAAATACATCTCATCATCATTCTTTCCCCCAAAAGCCTTTCTTTAAATAAAAAAAGATAAAAAAATGTAACAAAACTAATCAAGGCATCAGCTGTGTTTGGCTATACATGCAAAATTCTCCACCTATATCTGGCTTCTTTGGCTCCATTCCCATCTCTGTAAAGAGAAGAGAACTATGGAATCAAAAAACAGAGCTGAAAAGAATCTCAGAAATCACCTAATAAGATATCTCTTTTTTAGATAGTAGGAAACTGAGACCTGGGGAGGAAGGGATGATATAAATGGTGTGCTCAAGATCATAGTCAGCATTAGATTTGAGGAGGAACCTATCTCTCCTTAAGAGATAAAAAAAAATTAGATTTTTATTACTGTTATTGTTCCTTTCATTTACATTGTTTTAATTATTGTATAATTTGACTTTTTTGCCTATTTCACTTTACTTCAATTCCTATTTTCCCATGCTTCTCAACACTTTGAATGTTCATCAGATCTTATTTTTATTGTTATTCTCAGTCATTTTTGCCTTGTCAGACTCTCCATGATTTCATTTGGGGTTTTCTTGGCAAAAATACTGGAGTAATTTGCTATTTTTTTCTCCAGTTCATTTTACAGATGACAAAAGAGTTAGGTGACTTGCTTAAGGTCATACAATCAATATGAGTACAATTAATCTGAGGCTGAATTCTATCTTAATCTCTTAATCTTACTCTCTTTAAGATTAAGACTAGAGGGACCATGATAAATTGTCTTCAGAAATAGTTGTCATGTGTAATAGGGATAAAAGTTAATTCTGTTTAGTCCCACAGTAGGTTCTAGAAACAATATGGGCATAAAAAGACAAAAAAAACAAAGTACTTCCTACAATCAAAGAATTTATATTTCATCAGAAGAAATAATGTGTATTTATACAAGTAGATATACATGTAGATATATATATATATGTAGATGTAGATATAAAAGAATGTTTTAAAGTCCAAAAAGTCAGTCTGATCAATACATTGAAAATGTTTGCAAATATGTACATTGTATAACCCTTTTACCTTTGCAAAAAGTGGGGATGTCTTCTCTTATCTCTTTTCTTGAGCCATGATTATTCTTTATAATTTTTCAACCTCTTCTCTCCTTCCCCATTTCCATTGTGCATTATTTCTTGATTTTACCGACCTATACTGCATCAGATCATATAAAAATTTCCATGCTTCTTTGTATTTATTAAATTCATCTTTTTCTTGTAGCACAGTAATATTTCATTACATCCACTGTGCCAAAATTTATTTGACTTCTCAGTTGATATTAATCTATTTTATTTATAATTTTTTTGCTATCACAAAACTTCTCCTATAGATATTTTGTTGTACATAGGGATCCCAGGAATAAAATTTCTGGGTCAAAAGGTATAGATATGTTATTTTATTTTCATAATTCCAAATTGCTTTCCAAATTGGTTGTTCTGATTTATACCTTCACCATCAATATAGTGTGTGCCTACCTATCTTTCGACCAGCTTGTATGGGAAGCTATCTAAATGAGAAGATAGACTACCTGGAGGGGATAAACAAATAAAGCCAGATTCTGAATGTGAATATAATTAGAGACACATGGTCAAATGCTTCTAATTCAAATTCAAGTGGGTCTTTATCAGCTGGTAAATATTGTATGTAAATGATTCTTTTCTTTAAAGACTTGCTCTTTTGGAGTATCTATTTTATCTTTTAATATTTCTATTTATCCATTTCAATATATTTATTATTTAATATAATAATAACTTATAAGAGGTAGCATGGGGTGAAAATGGATAAAGTCCTGACTTTGGAGCCAGGAAAATCTGGTTTCAAGTTCCATCTCTAGTACATAGATATTGTGTGATCTTGAATAAGTCAAAAGCATCCCTCTCAGGACTCTTGGCCTCCCTGCCCTGATAAAGGGAATTTCCTTATCTGGTTCTACTGTACTAGTGAAATCATTGGATTCTGTCTTAATATATGTTCTAGATGATGCTTTAAGGCTTGCAATATACTTTACGTTCATGATCTCATTGATTCTTGCAACAACTCTATGAACTAGGTAGTATAGATATTGATTGGCTGTGGTCTTTTGAAGAGAACCAAAATGACATCATTATATTAGAGTCAAGTTAGTGTGTCCTACTGATCAGACCAATATGAAGGCTCTGCCATAGGTCAGACACAAATAGTCCCTATGAACATTTGGGATGGAATCTCTAACTTTGTGCATCTTCTGTTTCTTCTGAACTAATTCAATTCTGCTTTCTCATAGAGCACATTTTCTCCAATGGGGGCCTGCCATGCTGGGCTAGTGTCTCCCATGTCACACAAGAGAGACCTTGAGAGTGTCCTTGTATTGCTTTTTCTGACCACCTTGGGAGAGCCTGTCCTGTGTGAATTCTCCATAAAATAATTTTTTGGGCAAGCACATATTTGGCATTTGAACACTGTGGCTAGCTCAATGGAGTTGTGCTCTCTTCAGTTTGAATTCTTGGCAATTTAGTTTGAGAAAAGACCTCAATGGCTGCATTTTAGTACTTTAGTGACTTGTCTAAATTCATGTAGCAATCATGGAGTATATCAGAGATAAGATTCAAGTAAGTGCTTACTCCGGTCTTTCCACTGCATTATATTGTTTCTCCAAAAGAAGGGTATAGTAAAAAAGTGTGTTAACCTTTCAGTCATGACTAGGGGAATCCTTATATGTGGTCCATGAGGCCATAACCCTCACTTGAGGGTAACTGATATGAAAAACTGGATGCAAAATAACTGGGAAGAAATAGTCACTAGAATGCTAATTTTACAAATTGTGGCTTTAGAAAATAATAGTAAATATCTCTCTTATTGATTAAAGAAAGGCAGAGATGACATTATCTCTGCCTAGGATCAACCTAGGATCCCTGGAAAGTTAGATCTGCTGACCAAGTGCAAATGAATTCTGATGGTATAGCTGATGTTCAGCTATTAATTCCCTGGGGTGACTGAAGAAAATAGGCCCTATTTAGACAATGTCTTTAGGAATGCTACCTTTTACTATATAAACAAAGGTCTGCCATAAGATAACCAAACTTTGAGACTCATTCAAACTGGTTTATTTCAATTTAAACATGTAGTTATTAATTCATTATAGGTTAATTTTCAATGTTTACAGGAACAAAGCCAGCAAGATTAAATATACTCAGACCTAAAGGAAATCTCTTTTTTTAGGGGCCACCTCATAGAAGATAACATGACAGAAGGCTTTTAATATCTCCATCATTTCTTAAGTTTATTAAGTAGGATTCTTCAGTTGTATCAATAATTATTTTAACTATTTTTTATTTTCTTAATAGTTTATACATATAAACATAGTTTTCAACATTCATTTTTTGTAAGATTTTGTGTTCCAAATTTTTCTCCTTCCCTCTCTCATTTCCCCCTTCCCCAAGACAACAACTAATCTGATATAGGTTATATATGTGCAGGACTTTAAAACATGTTTCCATATTTGTCATGATGTTACTATAACTTTAAAAAGATCCTCAAATTAATTTTGTGACCAAGATAAGGAACTTCATCCTTTTATAATTGGCACCCTGCTTTCTTTCTTCTTATTATTGTTATCCTCAGGAAATTATAAAGTTTTTGAGGATGGAAAATATTTTTTGTTCATTATGGTATTCTCCAGTGCCTAACACAGTGCCTGACACATATTATTAGGTACTGAAAAACTGAATGTTAGATTGGAATGATGGATCTCTGACTTCTCTGGTTCTGGGGAAAACAGTGTCCCCAAAACTTTTCTCCAAAGCTTTTTGCCTCTGAGAAGGGATAGAATAAAAAGGCAGATGAGGATGGATTATTATAAGAATTGTGCTTCCAGGATGGAGATTGCAATATTCAAAAGTTCAGGTGGGTTGTAAGTTTCTTTAGCTTCTGGAATAACAATATAGTTTATTTTCATTTCCTCTCTCCACCATGAGATATAGACCTTTTAAGTATATGATGAGTTCAGGTATATTCATTTATTCATCCAACAAATATTTATCAAGCAATTATTTTGTCCAAAACTCCATGCTCAGTGCTTGAGGGATACACAAAAATGAATAAAATACATTCTGCTCTCAAATAGATTGGTCGCTGCCCTTTTTGATTATTATCCAACAATAATTCCTGCTTTTTCAGAGAGAATTGCAGCATAATACAGAAGAAAATGCCCTAGATGGGATGTCAAGGAACCAGTATTCTAGCACTAGTTTGCCATTCATTAGCTGTGTGAGGGGGGGGGGGGCCCCCCAGAGTCACACTCAATCTCCCTGTACTTAAGTTTCCTAATATATTACAAGGAGGGAAGAAGGGGACAGCTAAATGCTTTCCCCTTTCCATTCTCTATTTTTTCCTTTATCCAACTCCTACTTAACATTTCTCTTTTCAATTTTATCCCAAATAAATTAAAAATATATGGTAATTATTTTTAATTAAGGTTTGGAAGTCTTTCTGAGCATTAAAAATTATTCATTTATACTATCAAAAATTAAAATTTTATTTTATTTAAAATTTTTGGAATAAAGCAAGGAATTCTATAACATAATATAATAAAGCAGATGATTATACATGAAAGTACAAATCTGTTATTTGTAACTTGCTATTCCTTTTAAATATATAATAAATTTACCATGTATATTTCTTCCCCCAACCATTTTTGGGGGTATTTTCTTACTTAGCCTCTGAGCTGATCTTCATCTATTGAAGACCCAGAAAGGAAAGTTCTTGCTCCCCAAATGCTAGGCACTAACAAAGCCTTCAAAAAAAAGAGATTATCTTTTTTTAGTGGAAATGACAAGGAAGAAACATTAATATCTGCTTTGTTGCTACATTCTAGATACGATGGGCCTTTTTCATCTGACTTGCAACTGTAACCTTCCATGTATGTTGACTCCCTCATTAGAACGTTAGCCTCTTGACAGAAAAGACTGTCTAATTTTTCATTAATATCCTCAGTACTAACCATAGTAACTTGTATATAATAAGCCCTCAATGCTTCTTTCATGCATTCATCCATCTTTGAGAAACCTGCCACTTTGTGGCTCTATAGCCTCTCTACCTATGCAACAGTAACTGTGTTTAAAAAGTATAAACATGAAATCACTGGATATGGATTACTTGACCAAAAAATGAGGGAGAATGGGAATAGCGTTGTCTCTTGTAAGGGCATACTTTCTTGTTTACTCAAAAGCATGGATTGCTCTTTCCTTTATATGGCTAAATTTTCTGGAAATATGTAGCCTTGAAATTTCTATGATGACTGGAATCTGTCTGGTGGAGTTAGTCACCAAATGTGTTATTCTACGGGCTTCAGAGGAAAATGTAGTATGCATTTCTGAAAATGTTCTTAGGTTGATTCAGTTTACCATGTAAGTGCTTCCTGACAGTGACAGTAATTAAACTCTACTATAGCAAACCTTGCAATATGCGAGAAAAGCTTAACTATGATGATTGGAAGACTGATGGGAAAAGTTCAGTGTCTATCATTTTATTAGCATAATAAAAAAAACAGTGAAGAAAATCTCCTTATCAGTGCAGATCAGCAACCTTCTTCCCAATTTTTAACCTTACATAATTGTCTGAGAACACTAAGAGGTAAATTTATTTGGCATGGGTCATATAGCCAGTATATGTTAGAAGTAGAAATTGAAGCTAGGTGTTCCTGACTACAAGTCAATACTGAAACTACTATATCCTTACTGTCTCTTTACTAATTAGTTTAATAAGATGGAAAACATTCAGGTACTCAGTTATTCAATTCATTTAAACTTGAATGGAGAAATCAAATTATCTGTGGGTAGGTATGACAAGAGCAGACAGCTTTGACATTCTCTGTTTCATGAAAGCAAAGATGTCCTTGTCGAATTGCTAGTGTTCTTTCTTTTCCCTCCCTACTTTCACACTGTTTCGTAACTTGAAATCCATGTTTAGTACAAACCCTTCAGCAGTGAAGAAGATATTTTAATTTTGGAATTACTGGCTATATAATGCGCAAACAAGCAATAAAAGTCTGTGTAGTAAAGGGGAAAAAAGACCTCTTGAAATATTATTGTGCCTACCAATTTTCTAAATTTGTGAGGTATCTTATCCCATAATGAACATGGATATATGGATATGGTGTTTACGACTCATTTACGGCTCACTCAGATAATTTTTGATTCATGTTACACAGAAAATAGAGCTGTCCCTGTTGTCCAACATTATTTTGATAAATCCTGATGTTGTGAATTCCCTTTTGAATGCTTCAGAAGATAAGGAGAAAGAAAAGAACAAAGTTAGTTTCCTTTGAAAACAGTCTTATTACAGCTTTCCAGATATTTCAGATTCTTTTCTTGAAGGCTATGTCACTCAGGGGCTGTCAGAGAATACAATACTTAATTGTGTAAATGAATAATATAAATTTTTTTTCAAAGCACTTTCAAACCATTTACTGAAAAAATATTATTATGGAGAAGTACCTTTCTTAATTTATTTGGAATACAATTTAAGAGGAAGAGGTAAGTAGAAATGGGAGAGAAAACAATTAGAGAAATGAAAGGAACATTCAGCATTTTCATTCAGACTTTGAATGGACACTATGGATAAAAACAGTTCAAAGTTATGGTCACTTGTTAAATCGCCCTGTGTACTTTTTTTTTTTTTTTTTTTTTTTTAAACTTTGGCACTCTGGATCCATGATTTATTTAGTGTGTGGCTGTTCCCTTCACTTATTCAGATTATAGCCACTACTAATATTTTGATTTCCATGACATGGTTACCATTGCATGTTTTTTCCACAAATTTTCCATAAAAAATAAGTCTGACATAACTAAAAAATAAGCCTGATATATGACTGACATATAACATTTGAAGTTTGCACTGTACTTTACAAATACAATCTTATAACAAACTTGTGAATTAGGTACTACAAGCAGGATTGTCTCTATTTTACAGTTGAGGAAGCTGAGCCTTAGAGAATTTTAGTGATTTTTTTCATTTGTATACCAGTGTCAGTGGGAGAATTTGAATCTAGGTCTTCTTGAGTCCAAATCTATTCTATCTCCCAGACTACATGAATTAGTTTTTTTTTTTTTTTGGAATGGTATCCAGCACAGTTCTATATACACATCAAATCTTTAAATATGTATTTACCAAATGAGCTATGGAGGTTGAAGATAAGTAAGAGCAAGCTCTCTAGGGACCATTATAGGTGGGTGCATTAAATGCCTTACTATATGTTAGGTACTAGGTCCACATTCAAAAAATGAAACTATCCTTATAGTCAAGGAACTTATACTGGTAAGGCAAATGTTAATTTCTGTTTAGTAGATAACAGATGACTATAATACTATGCAATTATATGGGAAACCCTATTAATTATTATGTTGTTTGAATCTAGTTTTATATGGCTAGAAATTGCCTAATTTTTACAGTTAGGCTGACCTCAGAGACTCTGGAGAAACTGGATGGCTACAGGCAATGTGTAAATCTCACTCAACTCTTGTTTTGGGTCTAAGGAAAGCTTCAAAACAAATTTGAATGTTTATACTGAGTTGCTGATACACATTTTTTTTTTCTGATATATATTTCAAATTGCTGTTCTCTGGAAACTGCTTAATGCCCACGAGTGGTCAATCAGACATATATCTTTCTAACCTTGTTTGAAATATATAATATAACCTTACAAAGACTCTGGGAGGGAACCACATCTTTTTTTGCTTGTCTACTCTGCTAAATGACTAGAATTATTTCAGGTTTGGAGTAACTCTGGGTGAGGTTCCCAAAGGGAACCTGCTGACAATGTCTGGTACACTCTCATCTTCCCTTGGGCATCTCACCCTTCCTGAGAAATCAGGGCTGGAGGGGCATGACCACCTGTGTTTTCTACTTGAAGCAAGGGATACTTACAGTAAAAGAGTCATTTACATAGCTATAGCAGGGTGCTTATAGTTAGCACTTGGGCAGTGTGCTGTGGTGATGTAATGGTACTATAGTTGGCACATGCTCAGTGTGCTATGGTGATGTAATGGTACTCCAGTTGGCACATGCTCAGTGTGTTATAGTGATGTAATGATACTACAGTTAGCACATGCTCAGTGTACTCTAGTGATGTAATGGTATTAAGGTATTTAAGGGCTGAGAAGACTTGAAATAAACACTCCATATTTGACCAACCACCTGGGTCCCTGCCTCATGGTACCATTAAGATGGTATGTTTTGGTACTCCAGTGTGGGGGCTCTAAAATGCACACTACATTGCTACTAACAGATATTAGGATTGTTAATATTTTTGTGTTATACATTGTGGTTTTTTATCCTTAGTTCTTGAAAAGGATCATGACTTCAGGGAGGTGATGCCATGAAATGTAAATGAATTGGATTTAAGTGAGGGAGGGTGGTACAAAGTCACCAGTTTCACTTTCCCCTCCAGAGCAGTTTGGCCCCAGTGACAACCCTAGTGACAACAAATGGGTCAGCTAGACTGGAGATGACTTTGCATGCAAGTGGAAGACGTTTGCCTTTTTAAGCTAAGATCTTTTCCAGGTTTCAGTCTGACTGAAGCAATGGGCATTCAGTGATTAAGGCTAGGTCAGAAATGAGGCAGAGAATGGTCCCTAATGGTACCTAATCAAAAACTCTGGGAAGGGAAAACCCTCAGGGTTTCTGACTGAAAAAAAAAAAAATATATATATATATATATAGTTGCTATTTATATTCACTCTAAGTCATCAGGGTCCAAACAATGACCCAGGGACCCAGGTAGAGTTTGGGCTGTAATCCATTGTTGGCCAGTCAATGAGATCCAGAGTCATTTCCTATCTGTAGCATTTTCCCACCCCTGTAAAAAATATGAACAGATTTTTATATTTTTTCCTTCCATTACTACTTCATGGAGGAAAAAAAAGAAAGAAAAGAAGAGAAAAAATAAGAAAAGCAATTCTTTTTTTTTTTTCAAACAAGTGTATACAGTCAAGCAAAACAAATTACCTTAGCAACTGAATAAAAAAAATGTTTTATGTTTTATTTTCTTCCCTAAATCTATGACCAGGGGAAGTTACATAGTACAATGGATAAAACACCAGTTCCAATCTGGCCTCAAATACTTATTTAGCTCTGTAAACTTCTGCAAGTCACTTAATCCCATTTGCCTCAATTTCCTTATTTGTAAAGTGAATGGAGAAGTAAATGGCAGTATCTTTGCCAAAAGAACTACAAATGAGGTAATGAAGAGTCAGAAATGACTAAAATAAACAAAAGAAAAGCTATCACCTCTTTACAATAGATAGCATAGTTATTTTTTTGAAATTATGGTCATTGTATCTATCATAGTTTTTATAGCTTTTAAAGGTATTTGTTTTTATAGTTTATTGATATTGTATAAATTGCTCACCCGATTTCTGCTCATTTCATCATTAGCTTACTCATTTTTATAATATTGATGTTATGTCAAAAATTAGTCTTCTGATTCTTCTCACTTTATTCTTCATCAGTTCATATATTTCTTTTCATGTCTTTTTTTAAATGATCCATTTTCTCATTTCTTATAGCATTATAATACTTCCTCACATTCATATATCACAGCATATTTAACTATTCCTCAATTAATGAATATTTCCTTAGAATCCAATTGTTTGCTACCAAAAAAAAAAAAAAAGAATGGCTGTACATATTTTTGTACATAAAAGACCTTTTTTTCTTTATTGCCAGAGCTACTCTATCTTTAGTATAGTTGGATCAAAGAGTATGCAGTTTAATAACTTTTGGTGTATAATTCCAAATTCCCTTTCAGAATGTTCATACCCATTCAAAGATCTACCAATAAAACATCAGTGCCTCTGTTTTCTCATAGCTCCTCCAATATTTATCATTTTTCTTTTTCTTCATATTTTCCCCTCTAATGGTTATAAAGTGGAATCTCATAAAAGTATTTCTCTAATTGTATTTCTCTAACTAGTGATTTGAGGCATTTAAAAAATGGCTAGAGATAACCTGAATTTTTCTCTTGAGAACTATCTATTCATATCCTTAAATTATACTTAATAGATTTGAATTAATTCCTTATATGATTCCTTCTTATATTTCCTGCTATGTGCTTTTTGGATATTTTAGTTTAATTACATAAACATTTATTAATTATTATATTACATGTTATATATCATTATATTGATTATATTATTATTAATTATTTGCTGTAGTAAATACAGGTGTAGCCAATGAAAGATTGGATAAAATATAGTTCTTGCTTTCATGGTGGAAGATATAATTTGTAATACAAGCAGTCCTATTGGAGTATATGTACTCTTGTCAACTGGACAGGACTTTAGTTGCTTTATACCTTTTGATTTCTCTTTCTATGGACTTCCTCTTTGACTTAGGGATAGAGGCTGGAAGTCGGTGGGATGGTGGATCTGTGTTGAAGAAAATTGACCACTGAGCAGAAAGAACCTCTTATTCAGTGAATTCTTTCCCCCCCTCTCCTCTGAAGGGGTGCTTGAGACTCCAACAGTGCTCTCTAAAAATTCTCTCAAAAATAGGTTTTTTTTTTCCTTCTTTCACACTCTTTCCCAATCTATTGCAGCAAGTATAGGTGTTGTCCATTTGAGCCTGAGATTGGACTTCAATGCTCTAGCTGTCTCTTATTCTTTTTGTTTTTTTCCCTGGGCATAGATGATTGAATGTTAATTCTGAGATTGGTGTTCCTAGTCTTAGAGGAAATGATGTGAGTTTTGGAAGTTGAGAGTTTCTGGGTCAGAAAGTTCTGCTTTTTGGTTAGCAGAAGTTGCCCTCTGAAAGAACTTTTCAGAAACAAAGATCACCATCAGGAGGATGAATCTAAGCCATCCCCTAGTTTGCCAGAAGAAATGGACATTGAGTGAACTACTCAGTCAGAACAAATAATCTGACAACTGAAATGAAGGTGAAATACCTGTTCTCCTATTCCACAAAGTGCTTCATGTTCTAATATTTTCAATCACTGCTTCTTATGGATTGCTCATATGTTTGAGCTACACACATACACATATATACACATTTATGTGTCATAAATATACACATATATTTACATATTTTATGAATAATAGCTAGAATAGCAATATAAAATATACAACAAGAGAGCTATGAGTTAGCAAAATTATTATATTCTCTCCTAGGAAAGCAATGTTAGTGTATCATGTTATAAATATTTAACACTATGATTAAATTAGTCTTTCTGTTTTGAAGATTTATTTTGTGGTTGAGGGGTCAAGTAGCAATACTATACCTAATCAATATTGTATTTTTTAGAAGGGATCCTATTAATTATCTCAAATTAAATTAAAATCTTAGAAATTATCCAAATCTAAACTTTTTGTTTAGGACTCTGATAAGGCTGGGCTATAATAAGCCCTAGAGTGTGAAATGAACGGCTCTCCTCTTGCTTAGTGGTCAGATTACCCCAGTCTACAAGAATACAGAGCTAGGATTACATATTGGTATCCCTGGCCTTAACAGATACATATAAAAATAATTATCATGCAAAATATGATATGGTTAAGTACATGTGACATTCCATCACTTGTATAATTATTGGAAAACTATAAATAAAAATAAGATGGGCATTTGTTTAAGGAAGAAGCCTGGAATCATGAAAAGCATTGTGTGATTTCCCAAAGGCAATCTAGCCACATTTCCTTATGATTTTTTTCTGGGTTGATTTCTATTCAATGTACTGAAAGCCTTCTTCTATTAATGTCTTGGGAGCATGAGTGTACAGGACAGGAAGATAGCACAATGGAGAGGATGACAAGCCATGAATAAAAAATACTCATCTTCCACACTCAACTTCCTGAGTTCAGATCTGACACTTACTAGCTATGCAACTCTGAGTAAATCACTTAACCCTGTTTACCTTAGTTTCCTCAGCTGTAAAATAAGTTGGGGAAGGACATTGCAAACTTCTCCAGTATCTTTGCTAAGAAAACTCCAAATGGGGTCATGAAAAGTCAAAAATGACTGAAAAATGACTGAGCAGCAACAACACCAGCATACCATTCAGACTATCTACTATTCAGAAAAAAATTGTTTCTTTTTTCTTACTAAATGATTTTCTTTTCTGATCATAATATCTTCTGGAATTTAAAAAAAAAATTAATTTTTACCATTTTACCTGTCTTGCATGTAAAACCAGTTTTTCACATTAAAAAAAATTTTTTTTCAGTTCCAAATTCCTTTCCTCCCTCCCTCAATCTCCCTTCCTGAGATGGTAAGCAATTTGTTATATGTTATACATGTGTAATCATGCAAAACATATTTCCATATTAGTTATGTTGTGAGAGAAAACTATAATTTTTTTTCTGTGCACCAATTATAATTGGAAATGTTGCAACTTACTCATGCCCATTATACATATTTCCACAGTAATTTTAACTCTTCTGAAATCTTACTGTTCCATAGTTCTCATAGTATCATCAGGAGAATATTGTTATTTGAGATATGGGATTTTGTCTCAGTGAATAGTTTCAGATAATTAAAAGCATTGAACAATTTCTTTGTACTACTTAATCCACTTTGTTTTAGTTAATCCATTCAGTTTGGGCTTTTGCTTTGAGCCAGAATTGCCTAGACAGCAGGGTGAGTGAGTTGTGTATACCCCACCCAACTTTTTTTTTAGGAATCCCCTAGACTCCCAGACTATTCTAAGACATTCATATACATATTCAAGATACTATTATACTTTATTTCCTTTTTGTATTTAATTTTCTTTCTATATATTGTACTTCATGGCAGCTTTGTGGATAGAGGGCTGATTGTGGAGTCAGCAAGACTGGATTAATGTACATCACTGACACATCCTCAATCCCTGATTAAAGGTAGTAACAATATTTAAATAATCTAAATAACTTTAAAAGACTCTAAATTGAAAGGAATTTGTTTGATAAATTTACTGGTTTTGGGGGAAAGGTGTGTATGTCTGTGATATAAACAGAATGCTTAATAAAATGGGTCCCTTTCTCTTCAAAGTGCTTCAAGGACTATTAGAACAGTGGACTCCCCTATAATCAGTAAAACCATTATAACATTAGCCAGCCTTATCATTAAAAAAAAAAAAGAAGAGGAAGAAACATATCCCTTTTATATATACATATTTATTTATATATTACATACATATGTGTGTGTTGTTAAATTGCTTTTGTTGTTGCTTTTCTGCTATTTTTCACTCGTATCCAATTGAATAGTTGTATTTTTGTGTTATCATCTGGGATGTTTTTTTGCAAGATACTAGAGTAGCTTACTATTTCTTTCTCTAGCTCATTTTTCAGATGAGGATTGAGGCAAACAGGGTTAAATTATTTGCCTGGGGTCATGGGGTAGTGTCTGAGGTCAAATTTGAACAGAGGAAGATGAATCTTCTTGGCTCCAGATCCAGCATTCTATCCATTTTGTCACCTAGCTTCCTGATGATATTATGCTATTATATTATGTTTATTATAAAAATACAAAATAGATATTTTAAATGATGTGATTAGGATGAAATACTTAATATTTTTATTTTACTAGATGGATAAAAATCTTTTGCAATTTCTAGGTCATGTGGTTCAATTTGCTTAATTATTTAATATAATGCTTGGCACACATAATTGATATTTAACAAATGATTGTTGTTTTAAATAAATCCTAATGTGTGCTCAGAGAATAGTATGGCCTTATCAATAATTCTTTTTCTTAAAAAAAAATTACTTAGTTACTATGATCAATATAATCAACCAATTGAATTAAAAATAGTTTTATACTGAAAGGTACAATAAAAGAAACAGTAACACTCAGTGAACATGACAGCTTTTCAGCAGGAGTCATATTTCTCTATGTGTTAGTTTATTTAATATATATGGCAAAAATACTTGGGAAAAAATGTTATCTCTGAGCAATTTTTATATAAAATCATTCTTCACTCCTTAGATGACTCTGCTTAATAGATTATATCATACCTTAATTTCCTATTTATGTTCTGATGTTTTAGTTATGTTTTTGCCTGAGTGTGAAGAATATCAAGATGGCTAGTAGTAAGATGGCATTGTAGAGTGCAGGAAGGAAAGTCATTTTTAATATAGTGGAAAAGGTAGGTTGGGGCCAAATAGTGATGGGATTTGAATGCCAAATAAGAGAATTTATGTTCTATTTAAGAACTACTTGGTTAGTTGTTGTACTTCATTTTTTGGAGACTCCCCAGATGGTATCACTATATTGTGGTCAAAGTACAGTGTGTTTGACCAGGGCTGATCAGAACAATATGAACTTGGAAAGCTCTACCACAGGTCGGCACAAATTGTCCCTATGAATATTTGCAATGGAGGTATCTCTAAATTTGTGCATCTTGTATTTTTTTGTTTGTTTATTTGTTTTGAGCTACTGTGATTTTATTTTGCTAATAGAACACAATACCTTCCTTGATGTGGGCACAGCATGCTGGGTTTCTCTGTGCCAGTGACTCCCATGTCTTAATGGATTCTTAATGAAGTTCTTTAGAGAGACCTTTAGAGTGTATTTGTATGATGCTCTGAGGAGGAGAGGGGAAGATTACTGATTAAGTGATAACTGCTTTGAGGTGCTAATACCTTATACAAAAGGGGTGTGTGTGTGTGTGTGTGTGTGTGTGTGTGTGGTGCTTTAGGAACTTACATGGAGGCAGAAAAGCAGAATAGGGATATTAGAATGAAGGTGAAAGATAAGATCTGGTTGTTTTGGAGATAAGCTTCACAACTGGTTATCATGAGAGGGTCAGATATGACCCCTCTTTTTACTCTCCTGATCAGCTGATCACCTACTCTTGGAGTTATACCCCATGGGGCCATTTTGGAGAACAATACTTTCTTCCTCCTATTTCTCTAAGGTACACTGTTTCCTCACCCAGCCAAGCAGGGAACTGATGATTTTCTAGCCAAAAAAAATTCCATCCCTCACGTTCCATGATGCCCTAATAATCACCTAGGCTTCAATTTGTGAAGCTAGATTTAGATTGCATGTTGATCAAGAGATCAAACTCCCAGCCCTTTTTTTCCTTCAGTGTGTCAGTCATGGAGATAGCAAATGGTTGAAACGTCCTTGGAATTTTCTGACTGACTTGTCCAGTGTCTCTCTTGAAAATAGCAATTTTGTGGCCCAAGGAGATGTGTTAGATAAATGTAAACAGTCACAAATGTGAAGGGGGAAAAAGTGTGATTACATAGTATTTCTGATCAGTTCCTCCTTTGTAAAGTGTCTTTGAGGCACCATTGTGTGTGTTTATGTCAATGCTCTTGACAGACCAGCAGGGCTTTTATTTACTAATCCTTTCAGAGTCTCAGATACAAATAAAAGATAGCCTCCCACTCCACCCCAGTCCACCCCCATTTTATTCTATTCACCAAGCAATTGTTTATACAGTTAAGTCCTGGAACTCTGTTAACTGTGATAATGAGCTGATAAGGAGTTAGAGAATAGTCTCTCACAATCTGAGACCTGGGAGTTGGGGATGGAGCCAAGAGGTCACTGAACCAACTCCCTTGCTATATAGATGGCCTTTTAAGGTCCTTTCCACAGGGCATTTTAAAGCTAGAGTTCAATTTTCTTAAAAAAAAAAATCACTATTGATTTCTCCATAAAAATCAGTCAGGAATTTCTGTAGTTGTCAATTTATAAATTCATCATTATGTAATGCACCATGAGCTCTGGGTTACTGAATGTTTGATGAAGTTAGGGGTGGGAGTGAGACACATATAGCTTTAGAGCACTGAGATAGCAGTTTGCTGTCTACTTCCCCATAACTGTGACTAAGAACATGTAACATCCATCATTACCTGGGAGATTGGTCCAGATATTTTCAGGCTCTATATAGGGGCAGTGAGTTGGAATAGTAGATGAAGTCCCAGGCCTGAAGTTAGGAAGACTCATCTTCTTGAATTCAAATATGGCCTCAGGCACTTACTAGTTGTGTGACTGTGAGAAAATCATTTGACCCTGTTTGCCTCAGTTTCTCAATTGTAAAAAAATAACTTGGAGAAAGAAATGATAAACTACTTTAGTATTTTTGTCAAGAAAATTCCATATGGGATTCAACTGAAATGATAGTACAACAACAACAACATATTATCAATATTACTATGAAGAAGATTCTGAATTTACCAGAAATAATTTCAATTAGGTTTTGTTCTCCCTAAAGGTTTTACTAAACTAATCCTCCTCCAAACAAAGGATTTATACTTTATATTGGGTGTAAGTATAAGCTATAGAGAATCTCAGAAGAGGACTCAAGAAGGTTTAGGAACATAGTGTTGAAAGGAAAATTCTTTGTTTGGGCTTTCACCTGATTAATGAGTAAATACTCAGGACCAAGAGAATTAGAAGGATATTATTATATGTACATCAAGGTAACAACAAATTGACAGGTTGATCACTGGAGATCAGTGATGCCTAAGAAATAAAGTTAGCTTTTATCGATAACTTTCATCTTGTGATAAAGACAATTTGGATAGGTCCACATCAACAAAAGAGGTTGGATCCTTATATGTCAGTTTCTCCTGAGTATAAGAGCAAGTGACAGTTTCAGATACAAGTAGAGGGGATCACTTTGATGTGTTTAGGGTAGTTTTTCCTGGTTCCCAAATGATGGGTTTGGGGTTTAGCATCAAATGTTGGGGTGTAGTCAGGTAAAGAATTCACAATGGTCATTCTCTTTGGCAAAAAAAATAGAAAATGGTAAGTTTATTTAGAAGAATTTACAGACAAAATGAAGAGATACTGGGAATGATAAATATGAAATAGAGTTGGGAGAGCATATAGTTAGCAAGGAAAAGGGTGTTAGCAATTAATGATGGAAAAAACAAGTTCCTTAGAGGAACTCATAATTAACCAAGAGAAATGGAATACCTCAAGAGGTTGGACAAGCTGACAACCTAAATCTACAGAGGAATTTAGAATCCTAAAGGAGTCAGTTCTAAGAAGGAGCAAAAATAGAGACATAGGGGGAGGAGAGGAGAGATACCATTTGGCATGGGGGAGGAGAGAGGGGAAAGGCACCATGAGACAGAGTGCCATGGTGAGCTATAACCCAAAAAGGGTTTAGCAAAGATGGCATGAACCTTGGACAGATTTATAGGGGAAATTTAACCTCAGGGATTTGCTATAATTTGAATTTCTTACTGGACACAGCAAGATGGGCTTACCCAAGACATCCAGAGGGTGAGATTATAAAATTAAATTGATCCCCATCAGTTCCCTTCCCTGCTTGCTTCAGGGAGTAATTTCATCAGTACTTTACACTCTCTCTGTTAGTCTTACCTAGTGACCCAACACCTCATCAACTTGATTCTATGACAAGTATTAGGGGACTGAGTTATGCCTTCCCCCAAAATATGACCAGGTCTGGGAACAATGGGTCACAGCATCAGCATCACTTTCAATAAGGGATTCTATAGATTTAGAGTTTGAAGGGAACTTGGAGATCATTTATTTCGATTCCTTAATTTTATAAATGAAGAAACTGAGTCTGGGAGAATTTAAGTGATTTGCCTAGAGCCACATTTTAAGTGCCAAGGATTTGAACTTAGGTTTAGAATACTACACTAAAATAAAGGGGGAATGCCCAAATCCATGATCTTTATAGTCATATAAAGGAATATAGGGAAAAATTATTAGCTTTAGGCTTCTTTTGGATACTTTTAATACTCTGATAATCTAGTACATGGATTAGCCAGGTCCCTTTGTTTCTCTTTCTTCATATTGGGCTACTTGACTGTTCATTAACACTTTAAATCAAAGATGAAACTCAAACCAACTGTTTTGCTATTTGCTTTGAAATAATTAGAAATCTGCACAGATTTCAGTTATTCCTACTATTGAATGTCCCTTCATGATTAAGGAAGGATTCAAGGTTGTTAACCAAAAAAAAAAAAATAAAAAGTATAATCAACATTCTTTATTAAGCCTTCAGGAAAAATAATTGGTACATAGTTATTTAGATGATCTATATGATATGTTAAAAGCAACTATTTTTGTGGTATTCTTAAATAATCAAAAGCTAGAGCTGGGAAAGCTATTTCTAGGAATAGGGGACTTCTTAGTTAAAAGGTTAATTCCTTTAACTGCTGAAAAGGCTGCCCTCTCAGGCATATCTCAGAGCAGAAAATTTATTACAAACAGCACAACCTCCTAGGAGATGCAGAGTAAATACTCTCATTAGAATGCTCTGTGAAGGAGGCTCATTGTTGTTTAAGGAAGGTGAAACAGACAGCAAGCAAGGTAAAGGGGCAGATAGAAGTACAATGTACCTGACATATTCATTCTTCTTATTTTTTGTGCCTACCAAAAAATAGATTATGACATTGAATGCTTAAGCACTAGTCAGAAGCTAAGCAAAAGACCATCTTGCAAGGACCAGAAAATAGAGATCCAGTAGATTAAATGGAAGTGTGATTTGGGAATTGCTGAGAGGCAGTAGCTGACAACTTGTTGATTGAATTGGCTATAAATTTGTCTCTTACTTAAACCCTAGGGAATATGTGTGTATGGGCTGCTGGAAGAGATTGGAGAGGATATAGGCTTAGGAATTTACAGATGTATATTATATGCATTCATAATATTGTCTGTGTAGCTAATGAGCTCAGTTTTCAATTTAGGACCTTTACATACTCAGTATTCCTGCTGAGCATTCAAATTGTCACCTAAACTGGCATAACTACAAAGGCAGAGTTAATATGGGTGGATTTAATAAATGCCGATAGCCACATTCTTGAAATAAAAAGTGCTCAATAAATGTCAAAAGGGAACATCAAATGGATACTTACAGACTAATTGGTTTCAATGAAGTTAGATTTGAATTGAGGCATTTGACTGATGTGAAGAACCAATCTTCCAAAGCACAGACATGAATAATAATCTTCTCATGAATTTCCTGGGAAGTCTGGTATGGATGAACTATGAGTATTTGTATTAAAACCTTGTAGATGAATATTTAATTCTGAAAATAAGACTTCAATAATCTCTTTGGACCAGTATGCCTGAGTCAAAGGGCATAGACAACATACTAACTTCTGGGGCATAGTTACAAATTGCTTTCCAGAATGCCTGGACAAATCTACAGTTCCACCAACAATGTATTAGTATTCCCATTTCTCCTTAACCTCTTGCACATTTGTCCTTTTCCTTTTTAGTCAACTTCAGCAATCTGATGAGTATGTAGACAGAGAGATGATATGATAAATATGCAAAATGAGACATTTTTGGATACATTCAATGTGGGAATATTTTTTGTTTGAATAATACATATTTGTTATTGTGATTGATTTTTATTTTCCTTTCACAGCAACATTCTATGAGGTAGGCAATGCAAGTATTATTATTATTTATATCTTACAAGGGCTAAGACTAAGGTTCAAAGAAACCAAATTATTTTCCCAGAGTCACATAGCTATGTGAAAATGGCAGAGTTGATGTTTGAAACAAAGTATTCTACTTTAGGTTCATTGTTCTTTCTCTTATACCATGGTCATTTACCTATTATAAGTAGTTATAAGTTTTTTCTCTTTTATGATTACATTGTGCAAACTAGAAGTAGAGATGCCCTACATATATAAATGTCCTTTGAGATAGTGAGGACATGCTTCTCTGCTCTCCTTGAAATCTTATTTCTTTTGTACAAATTCCTGATAAGCAGAATTTATCCATTTTCTTCCTAGGAAGAAAAGCTCATCAGTAAGACTTTCTTTCTTTTAAACACCAGGCAGAAAATTTAAACTGGAGAATGACAGGAAGGCAGCTTCCAAAGTTGGTAAGAAAGTCCAGACAGCCTGTCAGCATCCTAGCCACATGGCAGACCTCAAGGCCACCCTAAAGCTGCCAACTCAAAGGCCTGGGGAGATTCCCATGGAACCAGATGGCACTGCTTGAAGACAGTTGTCCACAACTTGGCATCTGGGATTTGTGAGAGCCATCCAGCAGAGGATTGTTCAGGCAGAATACTAGGCTAAAGGCTTCCTACTGAAATCCATTTGAGCTGCTCCAACATAATCCATTTTCTTTTTAAAAAGAGAATTGTGCTGCTTTAAATAACATCAACAATAGTCACTCCAAGAAAAATTTTAAAGATAAACTGAAAATTGTATTCTCTGCAAGAACAAATTTCGTAGCTTACCCAAGAATTGGTAGACCAATCAAATACTTTCCTTAGATAATGCTTATCTGATTATCAGCTCCAGAGAGGCAGGACTGAGAAATTGAAGGTTTTCAATTAATTCAGTTATCATTACTCTAACGACTATCTCATTATTTGAAGGACTAGTGGTTTGACTCCTTTGTGCTTCAGCTATAACCAGCAGAGTTGTGCTTCCTGAAGAGACCAGCATTCTCCTCAGAAGCAGTGTCAGCTTCCTGTATAAAAAGTGTTAGGTAGACAGAGAAAGGAGAGGGACAATTCACAAACTGTTCATAAAGCAAGAACTAATTCAGATCGTATGCTTAACAAATGAAAAAGAGTAATAGAGAGTTAGGCAGAGGACATTGAAAATAAAACTACTGATTATGTATTTACAGTAGTTTTTTTGGATTGGGTGCTATTAAACAAATCTACAACTAAGATGAAATGAGTGAAACTACCCATTTAGAGAGGAACATATAAGATTTCAGTGGAAATATATATATCAGCTCTGCTCACTCTTGTATCTGATCTGATACCCCACAAAAATATTGGGTTACATGATTGTAGAATCAGATGAATTTAAATGGCAGGATGTAATGTATTTAAATGATTCAAGGAATAGTCATTAAGTTTTCTGGTCCAACTTGGAAGGAAGTCTTTAATGGGGTACATAACACATTGTGCTTGGTCTTTTGCTCTTTAGCATTTTTATCAAGATCTGTATCAATAACAAATACATTGAATACTTATCAAATACACACAGGACACAGAGCAAACAGTCAACATGCTGGTTGACCAGGTAAATCTCCACAGATTAGAACATTGTACTGAATCTAATAAAATGAACTAAAGTAGGAAGAAGCATAAAGTCTTCACACTTGCGTTTCAGAAATTGACTTCACAAATAGAAGATTGTATGGGGTGGGGGTGGGATGAGACATACCAAAATAGCAATTTGAAAAATATAGGTATAACTCAGAGTTATTGAAGATTTGATTCCGGCCAACCATTATAAAGTGACTCTCACAATAAACCAAATCACAAGAACTTTTTGGTCTCCCAGTGCATATAAAAGCAATATTTACATTATACTGTAGTCTTTTAAGTTTGCAATAGTGATATCTTTAAAAAAATCAATGTGCATACTTCAATTAAAATACTTTATTGCTAAAAAAATAATGTTAACCATCATCTGAATTTTCAGCAGTTTGCTGGTGAAGGATATTGCCTAGATGTTGATAGCTGCTGGCTGATCAGGGTGGTAGTTACTCATGGTTGTTGTGGCTGTAAAACAAAACAAAACAAAACAAAACAAAAAACAATGAATTTTGCTGCATCAATTGACTCTACCTTTCACAATTGATTTTTCTATCCAATTGCAGCGACATTTTACCCATAGTAGAACTTCTTTCAAAATTGGAGTCAACCTTCTCAAACTGCCATTACAAGTAGCCAGTCATATTTGTATGTGAAAGTTAAGACTTTATTTATAAAGGATATAAAAAAAGACTTCTCAGCTCTACCAAAGCTTTCTGTTCCTGAAGTTGCATATTCATTTAACTGGGAGAGCTAGAATGGAGATAAGCTCTATTTTTCCAGACAGAACCTTCCCATTTGTGGTATGTTGGAATGCAACTCCCTCCTCCTATAGTTTGAGGAGGAATTCAGTTTGATAACTAGGAAATAACTAGAATTAAAGGGGGCTTTTCAACACTCAATGTAATGGGATGGGTGTCTCAATCTTCATAGCAAAAGAACATGGAATTCCGATAGACTAAATCCCTGTACATTCTAATAATCTAACTGGATAGTTTGTGTTCTAAAAGACCTTAGACCTTGGGCTAAAGTAAGAGGAATTGATAGATTCCTCTCTTGAGGGTATAAAGCTGTATAGACCTGAGGTTCCTTCCTCCCTGCCCTCCACCTGACTCCTTCCAATCTGATAATTGGGCATAAGAAGGCTTGCCTAAAAAAAATAAAATAAAAACAGCAGGAACCTCGCTTTAGTCCTACATTTTCTGCTTTCATTGCTTGTATTGATCCAATTAACCAGTTAATTGTTTTATTCTACTTCTACTTCATTTTATGCATTGTGGATGCAGTTTTAGAGTGGAAATATACCTAAATTATCTTTCCCTTTTCACCAGGGACCAAAGTAAGACCAGCAAGAGCAAAGTGTTTTATCCAACAAAGTGACATACTTAAATCATAGATTTGATAGTTTTCTGTCCCTTCTTTCCTCCCCTTCCCCCAATAGTTCCCAACTCCAAACCTAAAATAATTCCTTTTATCTTTAAAATCAAATAGAATTCTGGGTGGGATTTCAAGTTCTTTATAACCTAGGTTCCATCTACTTTTCCATCCTTCTTATACATTATTTCCCTTTACATACTCTAATGGTACAACCAAAGTAATCTTTTTTGTTTTTTTCACACATGCCATTATATCCCATTCTTGTACAGGCTAGTCCTCATGCATGGATCTTTACTTCTGACTCTTGGAAGTCATCTGGATTCATCTAAAACATTTTTGTTTTAGGTTTATTCAAGTTTGTGTTTTGGATTCCCTTGTGTTTTTCCTTTATCCAAATTTTACTAAATGTTTATATTTATTGAGTTTCATCTCAATCTCTGCTTTTTTTAAGTTGCATTTTCTGGAACTTTATATACAGGAATTCTTTTCTAAATACTATATAATGAAAACCTCTCAGAACTTAGACAAAAAAAGGAGCCACACCTTCTTTCCAGCTTGCTCTCCACTACCAAATGACCTAATAAATTTCTTTCCAAAACCATTTCAGATTTTGAGATCTATTCTTGTAAATGATAGTAGACATTCTGGCCAATTACAGCCCAACCATATTGTGTTTGCACAGGTGAAAAAACAAATACATCAACTTTCTTCAACTTTCATAAAGCAAAGAACTGGATTCAATATATCTCTAAAAATTATATCCCAGAAAATTGTCTTTCAAGGTATTTTTTGGCAGTTAATTTAACTTTATTGTAGTAGGGTATATGATAAAGCCTGTTTGATTTGTAAGGTAAAGATCCAAAACAACTATTAAGACGGACTTTGAATGACTCGGGTATAGATTATCCAATATTTTCATTAGTCAACAAGAACAATTAATCAGGTAGGGAATAGCAATTATCTCAGATTATTTGCTATTTTGACTTAATCTATACTCACTCAACAAGGTAATACTGTGAGAGATATGAAACAAGTGTTTGCTAAATAACAATCTTCAATGGATAGAGAATATAGACCTCCCAAATCTGAACTAGATATTCTTCTTAGCTCAAACATCAAACCTGGTTCAATGTGTGCCTCTATTAGAAAATCATATAATAATGGAAATTTATTAACTGTTGGAGAAACTCATCAAGTTTTGAACATTCTATTTTATAATATTTAGGAAGAGAATGACTCTTTTCAACTTCTACCTGTTGGTCTAGGTTTTACCTTCTGGGTCTAAACTAAAGAAATCTAATTCTTCTGCCTCAGCACAGCCCTTCAAATATCTGGAGATAGCTACCAGACTCACCAGGTCTCTTCTTTAAGTTAATTATTGCTAGTTCCTTGAACCATCCCTCATCATGTAGAATTCCTGCCTATCATCATCTATGTTGTTCTCTAGATAGATATTCTTCAACTTGCAAATGTGAAGTTCAAGATATGCTACATAAGAACCTTTGGGTAGTCACTTTCTTCAAAGTTAGACAGACATT
The DNA here is from genome assembly GCA_023553655.1 of Myrmecobius fasciatus. Classification (NCBI taxonomy): domain Eukaryota; kingdom Metazoa; phylum Chordata; class Mammalia; order Dasyuromorphia; family Myrmecobiidae; genus Myrmecobius; species Myrmecobius fasciatus. The sequence goes on from JAJPUD010000443.1 coordinate 666,276, forward strand.
GTCTTTCATGGAATCAGACAACTGAAGGAGATACTATACTTATCTTTACTAATATTTCTAATTAGAAATTATTTCTCCCAGGAGTAATTAAGCTTTTTCTGAGTCAGAAAGGACATATACTATTTTCATAGAGTAGGCATTTAATAAATGTTGAATCAACTCAATTACAGTAACAGAAGGATTTTTCTCTTCTCTTACTTTTCTTTATATTGATATGATTTCCAGTGATCTACAAAATATTATTATTACTATTAATCAAGTATTTAATCAGATTAATTGCTTGGTATTGTGGAACCAAAACATTTGAATGATTGGCAGACTTGACTAAATGTTTCGGTCTATGATGGTATTCTTTTTATATCCAAGCAAAGACTACAAAGTGAAAAGAACATTCATTCACCTGATTATATTTATTCCATGATGTCTTTTCATTTTTGACAAATGATTAATTATTGAAATGTTATGATGGTGGTCTAAATCACAGATAGAGATTGAATTGATTAAACAGGTAGCCAAGTATATGGGTATTTAAATGGTGAGAAAGAGGAAAATAAGATTTTCTTTAACATTTTCATTTTAGCCTCAGTTTCCTCATTTGTAAAATGAGAGGTCTATTATAACTGCCATTTAAATTTTTGTGTGTCTCCACTCTAGTTTTTGCTTTAGTGAGTTACAGAACTTCTGAGTTGGAAAGTCCAATTTCTTTTTAAAGATTTCCAATGAGAAGATACTTATAAACAACCAAGGCAGCCTCATCCCTCTTTTGAATAGCTCTAATTCTCTTAATCATTAACATCATCTCTTTATAACTTCTATCCATTGTTCCTAGTTTTGTTCTCTGTGGCCAAAAGTAATAACTTTAATTTTTCTTTCTCATGATAATCCTTGAATAGAACTTGAATAAAGTTTGATATGCTTTTTGAGTTTTTTATTTTTTTAATCCTGTAGGCTAAACATTCTTACATATTTCAACGAATTTTCCTATAGCATGGACCAGAAGCTATCTTGAATGCCTTTGTCTGTACATTCTCTAACATATCAATGTTTTTACACTTGTAATACCCAGAACCAAACATAATATAATCAACAAACATTTATTAAGTGCTTACTATATGCTAGCCACTGTGAAGCCCTAGGGATATAAATTGGAAAAAGAAAGATAGCTCCTGTCCTTAAGGAGTTTATAATCTATTGGGAGAAGATAACACACAAAAAGAAAGCTGAAAGAGGGAGGGGAAGGTACCAGTATGAGAATACAAACACACACAGGTGTGAATGTGCATATATATATATATGTATATATAGATGTATATATACATATATATAATATGCATATATTATATATAATATACATATATTTGTATGTATGTATATATGTGTTATGTGTATACATACAGACACGCATAAATACAGTAGGATTATCAAATACTCCTTAATTTTAGAAATTATACCCCTCACAACCACCCAGAATTACATTCTCCCTTTTGTTTGCCATACATATCACATTGTTGACTCATCTTGAACATGTAGTCCATTAAATCTTCTATATTTATTTCCAGACAAATTTGTGTCTAGCTATGCCTTTCTCAATTTGTACTTGGGAAGTTGATTTCATGATCCCAATTGCAAAACTTCGCATATATCCATATTAAATTCAATCTTATTAGATTTAGCTCAGTGTTCTAGCCCAAGGACTTTTGAGCTCCTGACTTTGCACTTCTCTGCAATACTTATTTTTCTAGTACATTGATTGGGTCACGCCACATCTCGGTTTGTAACCCCTTTAATGGCTTTGTGATTGCTTGTTCAAACTTCTTAGCCTGACATTCAAAGCCCTCCAAAATCTGGCATCTGCCTATCTTTTCAGCCTTATCTCACATGACTTCTTCCCTTGTTCTCTATGTGACAGACAAACTAAATTATTGTACTCCTCTCTACTTTTCAAGTGCTGTGACTTTGCTCACACTATTATTCCTTATGCCTAAATTCCCTCCTTCTGTCTCTGTCTTTTGATTTTCCTGTCAGATATTCAAAACTCAACTCATATGCTACCTCTTCTACATCAAGTCATGCTTTAGAAAGTTTAATTGATGACTTTGCTTTTGATACCACTGACTTATTCTGATGTAGTCCTTCTTCTACTGTGAAAAAAGGAAAAACTATTGTGCAAAAATAATTGATACAGCAACTACATCTGACAGTTTGTGTGATGGTTGATGCCTAAAGTCCTTTACTTCTCTACTGACTGGAGGAAAGTTGATTTTAGCATCTGAGTTCTGAGATTAAAATGTCACTGAATTTAATCTGAATTCATCTGCCTTTTAACGTGGTTTTCATTTACATTGTCATTCTATGTGTATTATTTGAGTCCTGCTTGCTTTGCCATGCATTAGTTCACACAAATAATTCTCATATTTTTCTGAATTCATTATTTCTCACAACACAACAATTTTCCATTATTGTATATTTCTATATCACAATTTGCTCAACCATTCCTCAAATAATAGATGCTCATTTTGTTACCAGGTTGTTGTTGTTGCTGTTTTTTTTTTTGTTGTTGTTCTGAAAAAGTGCTTCTATGAATATTCTGATATATATGGTCCCCTTTTCTTTTGTTTTTTGGCCCCCAAGGAGTTTATGGGAATGCTGAACTAAATGACTTAAAGCATTTAATGACATTTCTTGAATAGTTCGTTTTCCCAATCTACAGCTTCACCAACAGTATTATCAGCTATTTCCTTTTTAATCATCTTTGCCATTTTGAGGGAATCCTATCTGTTTATACAAGCTATTGACTCAGAAATGGAAAGTGGGTTAAGGTGTTACAAAGACATTGAATATAGTCATTACTTATAGAATTTTAATTAATAGTTGTGAAAAACTCCAAGAGAAAAAAAGCCTAGAAACTTAATCAGCAAATGGTTGATCTCTTTGCTAACTAAAGACACTTTAGAACCAAGGGCAATGCCAATTTATGATATCAGCTTATTTGCAAAATATTACATGAGAAGATAATGGAAATTTATAAACAATGTCCAAAAATAAAAGACTGATGAAAAGCAGTTGAAGAGAAAATAATCCTGTAGCAAGACTGACATACGATCATTCAAAGTTAGATTATTTTAAGAACATTTATAGATTACATTAGGACAAAAAATAATTGTGAAATGGAACAGACCAGCAAATATTTCTATAGGAGCCTGTTTTTATTATTGATGACAATGGGGTTGACACATGCAGATTCAACCATCTTAGTACCCCAAATTCCATGTGAAGATGAAATGAGGAAAACTGGCTGGATTGATTGAATACATGAAAATAATTCATGCTCAGCTTATGTAATTTAAAATGTACTTAGGGAACTGAATTTAAGATATCTCGAGAAGAGCCCAAAAGAATGAAAAAGATTATAGACAGTGATGACATTTTATAAAGAAGCCACAAGTAACTATTAGTCCATCTCTGTTAGATCTTTCTAGTAAAAAGATATAATCAATATTTTTATGCACCTATTATATGCTAAGTGGACTACTAAGTGGCACAGTGGATAGAGTACCAGGTTTGTCAGTAAGACTCATCTTCATCAGTTCAAATATAACTTCAACTGGGCAAGTCCCTTAATCCTATTTGCCTCAATTTCCTTGTCTATAAAATGAACTGGAGAAGGAAATGGAAAACCACTATAGTATCTTTCTGAGAAAATCCTAAATGGGTCACTCTGAGTGACAAGAGAACTGTATTAAGCACTGGGATTCCTCCCCCCCCCCAAAAAAAAAGAAAAAAAAGAAAAGAAAAAGCAAAAGACAGTCTCTGTCTTACAATCTAATGGGAGAAGACAACAAGTAATTATATACAAAGCAAGCTATCTACAAGGTGAATAGGAAAATAATTGAATAAGAGTAAGAGAAGTTGCAGAAAGCTTCCTATAGAAGGTGGAATTTTAAATTGGCATGTAAAAGAAGCCAGGGAGGTCAATTTTGAAGAAGTTTTCAAAAGAAAGGTATTCTCCTATACTTCTGGGGGAACTGTGAATTAGTTCAACCATTTTGGAAAGTAATTGGAACAGTGCAAAAAAGTGATTAAACATACAATATTTTTGACAGAGGTTGAGCATAAATGGAAAGATCTCATGTGTACCTATATATTCACAGCAGCACCTTCTATGCTTTCAAAGAACTAGAAACAGAGTGGGTGTCCATCCACTGGAGGGAATGACTTGAAAAATTATCTTATATAAATAAAAAGAAATGCAGTTTTAAAAATTATTGAATATGAGACATTCAGAGAACATGAGAAGACTTGCTTGAATGGATGCAGAATGAATTAACCAGAACCTAAAAAATATGCCCAATAATTCCAGCAATGCAAATAAAACAACAAAATTTAGACCAAATGCTATGTAATTGTAATGGCCAATTTTGACCTCAGGTGAAAAAATTCTCTCTTCTTTAATTTATGATTTATTATTAGTAAATATTTGATTTGTATGCCTGTTTTATATACTTATATACCCGGGGGTCATGTAAAAATTTCTTGGGTGAAAAGAGGTTGGTGATTGGAAAACATTTTAAAAAGTTTGATAGGAGAATTAATTAATCAATCAACATCTTGGGGAGTAAGGTGTAAGTAGACTGGAAAGGTAGGATACTAGATTATGAAGAGTTTTGAATGCTGAACAAATCCAAATCAATTGTTTCTGTCTTCTTAACATCCTTCAAATTCTCCAGGCTCTCTTTTTCTTCCTTGACACAATTACCATCCCAATGAAGGCCCCCATCACCTCACAGGTGTATTAGTGAAATAACTCTCTGATTGGTCTCTAATTGGGGTCTTCCACTTAACCATCAAAGTGATTCCCCTAAAGAGAAAATACAACCATATCACCCTTCCTCTCCTATCTATTCAATAAATTCCTTGATTTTTTTTTTTTTGGATTTGTGTTACCTCCAGGATTAAATATAAAATCCTCTGCTTGGCTTTTAAAGTCCTTTATAACTCTTTCCTGTTCCTACTTTTTCAGGCTTTTTAATACCTTGCTGCCCTGCATGTATTTTGCAATCCAGTGCCTCCTAACTATTTCTTGTATACAACATTACATCTCTGGACTTGGAGCTTTTCGCTCACTAAGCCTGTAATTATCTCCCTCTACCTCCTAATTTCTGTGGCTTCCTTCAAGTTTTTCTAACATCTTACCTTCTGTAAATAGGCCTCCTAATCTTAACACATTCCCTTTGAGTCCTCCCCAGTTTATCCTTTATATATTTTTTATTTGAAAAGAATTGTTGGCATATTGTCAACTATGAGTTCCTTTGAGAGCAGGAACAATTTTTTGACTTTTTTATGTGTGTCTTCCACTCTTAGCACAGTGCCTGGCCCAGAATAGTCTTTTAATAAATGCTTATTGATTGACAATCATATTCTTGCCGATGTTAAATGGTGCAAATTATGAAATATCATCATCTCTAAAGAATCATGACTGCAAATGACTCAAGTGGTAACAAAGAGTATCTTGATGACAGAAAGTGAACAACAAGATAGGAATAATTTGTGCATAAGAACACAGGTCAAAGACAGCTTTAAGAGCCTATAAGTCTAGGAAAGCAAATGGAGTTAGAATGAAGGTAACCCAGGTAAAGCCATTATTATCATAAAAGTTGTCCTGGTGTCCAATATGTTGGATTTTAATATGGAGTTTTTATAGGATATCAGCAAGCATCTCAGGTTAATAAAGCTTGGAGTAGGGGAGGGAATAACAACATTAATGAGATTAAAGATCCATCACAGTATCAAAGTATAAATCACAATTGAAGTATACATTATTTGTGAATCTGTGTTAGCAGACTATAAGTGCCATGAGGACATGGACTAAGCCTTATCTTAACTTTGTATCTACTCCAGTCCCTAGCAGAGTTTGCAGTAGATATTTAATAAATATTTGTTGAATTGAACCAATTCGATGCTCTAAAAGTCCCCTTTACTCTTAAATTCTCTGACTTCTGAAGTGAATCAAGTATTATTTCTTATAGCCATAGAATTACTTTCAAATTGTAAAATATGTTTCTAATATTCTAAATAAATACAGCAAATTGCACTGATCCTACTATCCAGTCAGTTGGAAGCCTGCACTGGCTAGTGGAAGTAATGAAGAGGATTAGGAACATTTTTTGAATTGCCAAGTTGTCTTGATTAAAAAAAAAAAGTGACTCTCTTTATTATAGCCATTACACAGCAGTTGGATAGATGCCTCTAAAAATGTTCATTTTCTGACTTAAAATGAGATTTAGGCATAAGTCATGCAATGAAGAAAAAGTCCAGGAATCCCTCAGGTATTCTTCTCTTCCTGAAATTTTGCAGTCCAGACACTTCTACTACATCTGTTTAGTGTAGAATTTAGTTGTGATGACCATCTATCCACTCTCTTAATGTTGCTTAGAGCAGCAAGGAGAAATTGACTCACAGTGATTCAGGTTAAGATTTAAATAAACATAGCCTTAATAGAACAGAGATATTGTCATGATAAGATTTAGGATTTCTTTAACACTGCAGAAAACCTATTACTATACAACTACAGGTCCTAGCCGGGAATTGCTATATACATGTAAGTTATTCCTAAGGAATTATTTATTGAATACTGGCAGGGCAGTTGATCCCACATAGAGCATAAAAGTAGGCTTGGTCTGTGTTCAATGGCCATTCCATCTATATAGAATATGCAAAACAATTGAGATGGCAAAATATTCCTCCTTCTGAAAGGAGGATAAACTTCTGTGGTGGATGACATGCTGAGTACTTATGTCTTTGAAAAACAGAGCAAGATCAAACTCACCTGTTTCTGAGGAAGACAGAGTTGGCGTATTCCTGCCTCAAATGCTTATAATATCTCAACGGCTGGCTCTCAGTTTTCTATATTGAGATCCAATGTTACCTGTGTTTGAACAGCTATATGTGCTTTTAAGAAACAAGCCATGTGAGTATAGAGAAAATTAATAAGTGTATGTCACCCAAAGCTTTTGGTTTAAGTTATGTTAAATTCTACCTGTAATTTTTTATTTTACTTTTTCAAAACTGGGAAAAGCAAAAAACAAAAAAAAGATTGTGTATATGTAAAAATGTGTATTGATTTATATATATATATACATATATGTTTGCATGTATATATACACACATATATATCCCATCTATATGGAATAGGATTTTTGATTTCTACCTTTTACTTGCATGAAATTTCCAACTAGATCTGATGAAATAGTGATAAATAATTATCACATGACTAATTGTTAAATGCTAATTATTATAAAATTATTCATATTATAATAAAATTATTATGAATTCTTATAAAATATTATAATTATTATAAAATAATTCATATTCTTATAATTCATTTTGTCTACTTTTAATAGCCCTCTGAAGTAAGTAACAAGTAGTAATATTTGTTTTGCAGATGGGAAAATTGAGACTAAGATATGCTATTTAGTAATTAGCCTAAGAACACATGACTACTAAGTGTTCTGCTTCCAGTAAACTATGTGAGTCTTTGTGTATGTGTGTGTGTGGTTGCATATATATGTTATATATATATGTGTGTGTGTATAATCTATATCTATATTTTCTATATATTTTCATATAGATATAGAACTATATATCTATAGCTATATCTATTTTTTGTTTATTTATTTATTAAAGGTTTTTATTTGCAAAACATATGCATGGATAATTTTTCAACACTGACCCTTGCAAAGCCTTCTGTTCCAAATTTTTCTCTCCTTCCCTACTTCTCCTCCTCTTGATGGGGTTATTTATGTTAATTATGTTAAAATATATGACAAATTGAAAATATGTATATACATATTTATACAGTTATCTTGGTGTAGAAGAAAAATCAGATCTACAAGAAAAAAAAATCTGAGAAGGGAAACATAATGCAAGTAAACATCAATAGAGAGCATGAAAATGTTATGCTGTGGTCCACATTCAGATCCTTCTCTCTGGATATACATGGCTTTCTTCATCATTGAACAATTGGAACTGGTTTGAAACATTTCATTGTTGAAGAGAACCATGCCCATCAGAACTGATCATCATGTAGTCTTGTTGTTGCCATGTATAATGATCTCCTGGTTCTGCTCGTTTCACTCAGCATCAGTTCATGCAACTCTCTCCAGGCCTCTCTGAAATTGTCCTGCTGGTCGTTTCTTACAGAGCAATAATATTCTATAACATTCATATACCATAATTTATTCAACCATTCTCCAATTGATGGGCATCCCTTCAGTTTCCAGTTTCTAGCCACTACAAAAAGGGCTGCCACAAACATTCTTGCACATGTGGGGCCCTTTCCTTCCTTTAAGATCTCTTTGGGATATAGGCCCAGTAGAAACACTGCTGGGTCAAAAGGTATGCACAGTTTGATAACTTTTTGAGCGTAGCTCCAAATTGCTCTCCAAAATGGTTGGATCCGTTCACAGCTCCACCAACAATGTATCAATGTCCCAGTTCTCCCACATCCCCTCCAACATTCATCTTTGTCTTTTCTTGTCATCTTAGCCAATCTGACAGGTGTGTAGTGGTATCTCAAAGTTGTTTTAATTTCTTCATCTGAAAATTGTTCACATCCTTTAACCATTAATCGATTAGAGAATGACTTGAATTCTTCTAAATTTGTGTCAGTTCTCTATATATTTTAGAAATGAGGCCTTTATCAGAACCCTTAAATGTAAAAATGATTTCCCAATTTATTGCTTCCCTTCTAATCTTGTTTTGTTTATACAAAACCTTTTTAACTTAATATAATCAAAATCTGGTGTTCAATTAAGAGTTCCAGTTCTTCTTTGGACACAAATTCATTCCTTCTCCACAGATCTGAGAGGTAAACTATCCTATGTTCCTCTAATTTGCTTACAATATCACTCTTTATGTCTAAATCATGAACCCATTTAGATCTTTTCTTGGTATGTGGTGTTAGGTGTGGGTCAATCCCTAATTTCTTCCATACTAATTTCCAATTTTCCCAGTAGTTTCTGTGAAATAGTGAGTTCTTATCCCAAAAGCTGGGGTCTTTGGGTTTGTCAAACACTAGATTGCTATAGTTATTGCCTAGTTTGTCCTGTGATCCTATTCTATTCCACTGATTGACTACTTTATTTCTTAGCCAGTACCAGTTTTGATGACTGATGCTAGGCCACCTTCATCAGCATTTTTTTCATTAATTCCTTTGAAATTCTTGACCTTTTGTTTTTCCAGATGAACTTTGCTACTATTTTTTCTAAATCTGTAAACTAATTTCTTGGGAGTTTGATTGGTATGGCACTAAATAAGTACATTAATTTAGGTAGTATTGTCATTTTTATTATATTCGCTCAGCCTACCCATGAGCACTGATTAGGTCTGACTTTATTTGTGTGGCAAGTGTTTTTTTGTTTTGTTTGTATAGTTCCTGACTTTCCTTTGGCAGATAGATTCCCAAATATTTTATACTATTGACATTTTGAATGGAATTTCTTTTTGTATATAGCTATATCTATTTATATACATATACATATATAGGAAGTATATATACATATATATATGGAGAGAGAGAGACAGAGAGAGAGAGAAAGAGAGAGAGAGAGAGAAAGAGGTAGATCTACATTGACAGATTTATCTATAGCTATATAGCTCTATCTAAATATAGATATATCTGTTTACTTGCACTAGTAATAAGAGTTTCCTCTTTGGAAAGTTTCCTATATCAATGAAATAATATGCTGTATCCAAGAAAATGTGATGATTAAAATGGGAAATGAAAAAAAAGGGATAATAATTACTGACTACAATAGTTTTATGCAGAGGTTTAACTGAATTAAATGAAATGGCATAATGAGAACAGCAGAGAATAAGAAGTATCTTAGTTGGCAATATTTTACTCTCTTCTCAAATATAGAGAACTCCAGCAATCAGTGGGAATAGTGGATTAGAACACAACCTTGTTTATAAAATCTTATGGAGAAAGATGATAGAATCTTTTGAACAAGATTACTTTGTAAAGCAGAGAGAAACAGTGGGAAGTAAAAACTAGATTAAATCAAGTTTGGCAAGAGACTCTTAAGTAAAATCACACCAATATCATGAAATGATGAAAATGGGAGCATAGTAAAGAAATGGAAAAGATATTTTCATTGTCAAGTATAATGGAATCACCCCACTTGGACTTATTAATAACAAAAATGACAATAAAGAGATTATTAATTTCTGCTAATCTAAATGCTAACTTTGTATCTTCAAATTATTTTTAATAAGAATAACATATACACAATATTGAGGCTATCCTTGATGAGGAAATTTATAGAGAATAAGTCGATTTTCAAAGGTGATATTCTGTGGTGGAGAAGATATTTATTATTACACCATTTACCGAAAAAGTAAAAAAAGTACAAAAATCTTATTATCCTTATTTTTTTAATTATAGAAGGTTTTTAATTTGCTAGAATAAAAATAAAACACCTTGAAGGCTATTGTCAATGTTGTTTTTCATTCATTTTCAATTGTACCTGACTCTTTGAGACCCTATTTGGGTTTTTCTTGGCAAAGATATTGGAGTGTTTTGACTTTTTTATATTTTTCAGATTTTACATTTTAAGGCTCATTTTAGAATTGAGAAAACTGATGCAAACAGGGTTAAATAACTTGTCCAGGGTCCCAGAGCTAGTAAACATCTGAGGTAAAATTTGAACTTGTTTTCTTAACTCCATCCCCAGCCCTCTATCCATTGTACCACCTAATTATCCTTGTGTTTTCCATACATTCAACAGAATTATTCAAGATTTCTAGAAAAACACACAACCTTTTAGATTATTGATATTAGATGAGGTATGAAATTGGGATATATATATATTCCAAAGGTGTTTATAGGATAGTCCGTTGGATTAGATGCAGCCAAATATATTATAGGATTTGAAGATCAAGGCTCAGGATTCATAGGTGTTTAACTGTCAGAAAGGGGAGCCAATACAGAGTCCCAAATGAAGAATTACTTAAAGTAGATAAAGTTCTCCATAAATCCTAGTTTTTGAGGACAATGTATTGGTTTTATCAAGCCCTATAACACTGAAGAATCTCCTGGAGAAATCTATAGCAATGCGAAAAAATTTTCCCCCTTAATCTACAGAGGAAAAATAGCATATAAAGAATGTGTATTATTTCAATTATGTCCAGATGTGCAGAAACCATAGCATTTGTCTATCACTATTCATACATTGGACAAGTACTATAAATTGAGTAGGTAAAATAACATTTAAAAGGAGGAGGAAAATGGACTAGATAATTAGGAAATTCTTTATGATTCCAAACTTCTCTGAGAAACAGATGTTTATTTAAACCACACCATTATTCTGCTACCTATGTGATCCTGTGCAAGAAACTTAACCCTATTTGCCATCTGCAAAATGACCTGGAGAATGAAATGACAAACTCCCCCAGTATCTTTGCAAAGAAAATCCCAAATTGTGTCAGAAAGAGCTAGCTGGACACAACTAAAACGACTGAACACTATCATCACCACCACTACCACAAGATATAGCCAAGGGCTAGGAAGCCCATATATTTGTCAGTGTGATCTCTACTGCCAGTACAGTCAGGCCACTGGGACCTCTGCCTCATCTTTTCCCTCCTGTTCTTCAGCATGTGCATTCACTATTTTTTCCTTTTGCTCTCATTATAGGATAGAAATCTAAAAAAATTATATTAAAACCAAGGGAGAAAAAATCACTTGCATCAAGCAACACTAATTTTGAGCTTGAATCCCTTTCTTTCAGCTTGGGATGAGGGTAGTAGTGAAAATAATCTGCCTTTTTGGAAAGAGGAAAAGAAATTATATTGATATTGGGTCGACTAGGTTCAAATCTATTCCTCTGAGGTTCAAGACAGTCAACTGCTGTCTAGTTACTCAGCTCTGTGAAAGTTGAGAAAAGACCATTTTATGTGGGGGAAAATGTGAATGACAAGGAGGGAAAATGCAGAGGTATGACATTTGATAACAAACACTTGCATGTATTTTTTTTCAAGCCTAATCTTTACAAGTCCCATGTTATTTATTCTCGATTAAAAATAAAGTTTATGCTGAAATGTTAAAGAATTATGATACATTAACTTTTCATTTTGTGCCCTAGTATATGTTATTTATTTACATTTATATAATGCCTACCATGTACCAGGCATTGTGCTAAGCATTTTATATATTAATACCTTTGCATAGATTTCTCCCTATAACTTTCCCCTTGCCTCTTCCCAAGAAGCCATCATTTGTAATACTTTTTTAAAAATTTATTAATACTTTTTATTTGCAAAACATATGTATGGGTAATTCCTAAACATTAACCCTTACAAAGCTTTCTGTTACAAATTTTTCCCCCCTACTCCCCACCCCTCCCCTAGATAGCAGGATATCCACTACATGATAATTTTGTTAGAATACTTAAATCGAATATATGTATAGTTATTGCCACACATCATTTTTTTGTTCAGGAGAAATCATATCTATAAGAGAGAATAATCCGATAAAGGAAATACAATGTAAGCAAACATCAATAGAGAACATGAAAATGTTATGTTGTGGTCCACATTTCACATCCCTCTCTCTGGGTGTATATGGCCTTCTTCACTGAACAATTGTAATTGATTTGAAGCATTTCATTGTTGAAGAAAGTCATGTCCATTAGAACTGATCCTCATATAGTACTGTTGTTGCCGTGTACAACGATCTCCTGGTTCTGCTCATCTCACTCAGCATCAGTTCATGCAAGTCTCTCCAGGCCTCTCTGAAATCGTCCTGTTGGTCGTTTCTTACAGAGCAATAATATTCCATAACATTCATATACCATAATTTATTCAGCCACTCTCCAATTGATGGGCATCCCTTCAGTTTCCAGTTTCTAGCCACTACAAAAAGGGCTGCCACAAACATTCTTGCACATGTGGGTCTCTTTCCCTCCTCTAAGATCTCTTTGGGATATAAGCCCAATAGAAACACTGCTGGGTCAAAGGGTATGCACAGTTTGATAACTTTTTGAGCATAGCTCCAAATTGCTCTCCAGAATGGTTGGATCCATTCACAGCTCCACCAACAATGCATCAGTGTCCCAGTCTTCCCACATCCCCTCCAACATTCACCATTATCTTTTCCTGTCATTTTAGCCAATCTGACAGGTGTATAATGGTACCTCAGAGTTGTCTGAATTTGCATTTCTCTGATCAATAGTGATTTGGAGCAACTTTTCATATGACTACAGATGGTTTTAATTTCATCATCTGAAAATTGTCTGTTCATATCCTTTGACCATTTATCAATTGGAGAATGGCTTGAATTTTTATAAATGTGAGACAATTCTCTATATATCTTAGAGATGAGACCTTTATCAGAACCCTTAAATGTAAAGATGATTCCCCAATTTGATGCTTCCCTCCTAATCTTGTCTGCATTAGTTTTGTTAGTACAGAAACTTTTTAACTTAATATAATCAAAATTATCCATCTGGTGTTCAGTTAAGAGTTCCAGATCTTCCCTGGACATAAATTTATTCCATCTCTACAGGTCTGAGAGGTAAACTATCCCATGTTCCTCTAATTTGGTTATAACATCACTCTTTATATCTAGATCATGAACCCATTTAGATCTTATCTTGGTGTGCGGTATTAGGTGTGGGTCCCATTTGTAATAATTTTTAAAAGTTATAACCAAAAGAAAAAGGAAAAGGAAAAAACCCATTAATCAATATTGAAATAATCTGACATATATTAGATATAATTTTTATATATTTTTATTTTAATTATTTAAAAATATTTATATATTTTAATATATTATATGTATACATAGTTTTTCATACCTCTAGGACCTTTCTCCCCTAGTACTTAACACATAGTCATTCATTTAGAGAAGCATAGAAAAACTTAATTTCTGGACTCAACATAGTAAAGCCTTTTCCAACTCTAAGAATTCCATGATGCTATATTTGCAATGACATCCTAGGATGCTGTCTCTAAATTCTACATTTTCACTGCCAAGTATACCTCTTTGTTTTGGATAATAGATAGTTTGGTTGTTATTACACTAAACTATTTTAAGTAGTTAATGCTAAAAAGGCATATTAGCTACCCTTGTTTTATTATCAAGCTGGAGGGATTACAAGTGGAACAAGAGTGAAAGAAATAGCAGAGCAGTCACTGTTACCTTTGATCTACTCTGGGGACTCTGAACACCATTAGAGTGAACTGAATGCTCCATACAGCTTATTAGCTAGGTTTGGAATGTCAGTGCCTTAAAATTGGCATATGTAAAAATAATTGAACTTCTTGAATTTGCAAAGTAAGTTAGACCTTATCTGGCTTCATGACTCTTAGAATGGGGGTAAAGGTGAGATGCCAGGGCACATATGTCACTTACAAAAACTCAATTATAAATTTGGATAAAAATTGAAGAAACGAATAGCTCAAAGCCTTTTGTCTCACTGCCTTACTAAGTGTTCACCCCTGGAGTATTTACTGACTTAGCACAAAAATATCATAGAATTAAATATATTCCAAGGATTCAAGATTCCCTCACTTGTGCAGTGTGCAAAATGAGGATGGAACAGGGCAGAGGAACATTTGCATTTCTGGCATGAAAAGTCAATAAATGGAAGAAGAAGCTTGTAAAGAAAAAGCCTCTACTAAAAGGGCACACTCCTATGTGTAGAGGTTTATTCGTTGAAGGAAGAAGGAAATTTGTGTACTTTGGTGAATGATGAATAGATGAACAATTTGCTTCATAACTTGTTATATTAATATGAAGCTTGCCATTTTCGCTCTCAGAGGCCCCAATAATAAAAGCAAGCCTAAATGATAGAGGAAGGAAATAAACATTTACTTAAAGGCATTGTGCTAAGCACTTTACAAATATCTCATTTGATTATTCCTATCTTATATTGGGGAAACTGAGGCAAATAGTTCTTAAGTGATGAGACTGGTGACGAGTTTTGTTGGACTCAGCTGGACTGGACCTTATACAATAGATATAAAATTGATTATGATATCTGTTATTGAACTTGGCCAGGGTCACACAGCTAGTAAATATGAGGCTGGATTTACTCAGATCATCCTGACTGCAAGTCTAGTGCTCTATATATCTACTGGGTCATCTAGTTGCCTAGGAACTGAATGGAGATAACTTTTCTCTGTCACATGCACTGATATCTTCATACTGTGTAATGCATCAGTCAGCCCTGAAGTATAGACTAGGACAAATAATCCAGGGGTGAGACAGAGTAGGTAAGGATTGGAAGGGACAAGGTCAGGATATGTGCTTAATGAGGTTTTTGCTAGTTGATTGTTGATTCTGTTAAATGGACTCCTTCAAGGGCACCCTCTTCTCCCAATGCCTCTGGACAAATTGACAAACATTGGCAAAGGTGACATAAACCTTATTGGTAAAGAAATTGTAGGAGGCAAATGAGATGGTAGCTTCTAGCATCCCTAGGGAAATCAATCAATCAAGAGTCATTTATTAAGTACCTACTATGAGCCAAGAGATTAGGGCAGTTTTGCAAATCAGCACTTACCTATTAACTTATGCTTGAAGTTATTAATAAGAGCTTGAAGTTAACCAGAACTTTGGGTAAGAACTGAATGAAATTTAATCAAAAAAGTATATAGGCTATTTTAGTTATGGGAAAGGGTAAGACTTTCAAAGGCTTATAAGTGTATTCACACATTCACATATCTTAATTTTTAAAAACACATTTTTAGGGTTTTCAGTAAAATATATTCACCCATTCACCATCTACTATATGCTAAGCACTGGCCTAGGGTCTAAGAATTTATAAGCATTGGTCCCAAGGAACTTATATCCAGTGGAGGGGAAAGTTAAGAAATTCAAGAAAGTAACTCTGAGAAATGTGAAGACACTTTCATTAAAAGGTCAGATGTGGGCAAGTGACATCTGAGTTGTACCTTTTCAGAAATTCAACCGATGGAAATGGAAATAGTGAAGAGTTTATTCCAAGACAAGAGAGTCCCCTTAAAAGAAGGCAAGACAGAGTAATTTGGTTTAACAGTAATGTGAATTTGTGAAAGGAATAGTAGGAGGTAAGACTGGAAAGGTAAATTGAAGCCAGACTGCGGTGGGTTTTGAATGCTGGTATTAGGAGTTTATAGTTAATTTAATAGACAACAGGGAGTCATTGAAGGCTTTTGAGGGGAGGAGTGATGTGATCAGACCAGTACATTAGGGATTTTACTTAGGCAATTGTGCTAAGGATAGATTTGGTAAGGGATAAACCAGAAGCAAAAATACAAATTAGTAGTCTATGGCAGTAATCCAAGAGGGGGGTAATGAAGGCCTGAATTCTGATAATTGCAATGGGAGTAGAAAGGAAAGGATGGATGAGAGAGATAATCTTGGCTTGTAGCAGCCCATAGTGATCTTGCTTCCCTTTGAGTTCACATAGAACATATTGTCTCTATTACTCATTTGGCAGTTAATTGTGCATTGCCTTTTGAAATCTCTTGTGCTTTTAATTTAACTTTATTTAACTATACCTTGGTTTTACTTGCTTCCTTGAAACTGGAGGACAGGACTTATACTTCATTTTCTCCCTCCATAGAGTTTAGGAGTGTGCTTTACATATATTAGTTAATAATTCTTTTGTTATTGTTGATTGATAATTTATGGGTTAATGACAAGTATTTAAATTCATGTTTCCATTTCCTATAAAATGATGTTCATGTTCAGTTGTTTTTCAGTCATGTCTGATTTTTTGTGACCCCATTTGGGGTTTTGTTGGCACAGATACTAGACCCATTTGATAATTCCTTCTCTAGCTCATTTTACAAATGAGGAAACTGAGATAAACAAGGTTAAGTGACTTGTCCAGTATCACACAGCCAGTAAGTTTATGAGGCCAGATTTGAACTCAAGAAATTTTTGGCTTTAATCTGGCACTATTCATTGTACCACCTAGTTGTCCCTCTGTAAAATGAGGGAACTAGAATAGATGATCTCTAAGCTTTCATAAGCTTATGAAGTTCAAATAATCAAATGGATCTTTGAACTTATAGATTTTGGGAATCCTTCCAATGATGCAGCTCACAAATCAATTTTGTGAACTCCCTAATTTTAACTATAAGAGTACCTTAATGTGATGAAAGTCATGACTTTCTCCTGATATCACAATTATAGCAGGAGAACACTCTGGTTATTTATCTGTCATATCTTGTTCTCACTAAATATAATTCAATTTCTGTGACACAATTCTTTGAAGATATCCTTTACTCCTATTTGTTGGTGTTCCATATCAGTTATATAATGCAGTCTGATTATTTCCATCATAGACTTTCAATTGCTTTTTCCATGATGCTTGTCTCTAATTCTTCAGAGGTAATGAGATTCTGGGTTTCATTGCCATGTAATAACTGAATGAATGCTAAAATATTTGTGCCCCTCTCACTCCAAATAGGTTTACACTATTCTGAAAAGCCTAGGGTCAGTTTTTTAAAAAGTGCTTTGTAATTTCCTAAAAGCAATCCAAATGCATTATTTTCCTTCTTTAAAATTCTGGGCCCAGATTGCTGTCTTTTTGTATTGTCTGTCCAGATATTCATAATATTGGAAAAACTCTATGGAGTGTCCATTCAGATGCATGTTGAAATCTGGGCAATAAACATTGTTCATCCATTTGATCTTTCCAGTGTAGAAGGAAATTCCTATTTTTTTTTTGGTACTTATTTTTTTACTTTTATGAAATAAGTTGATGTGAGAAATACAATTTGAATCACTTTTAAATTTTTGCAACTGAAATAAACACATAATTTAATTTTGAATTAAATTATTATTGAATAATTACATATCTCTTCCAGAAAGTTCTTTAGTGTCTTGGGAATTGATTCAATCAATACAATGTCATCTACAAACAGGAACATCTGGAGGACCACATTATTCATAGGAAATTCTTCCTTAATCTGAATTCTATATTGAATCTTCTCTAGCAAATACTTTTGGTAAATATAGAGACTTTTATCTAATGCCTTATGTTTAATATCAGAGTTATTGATCATTCTTACTTATGTTGTTAGATTTCTAAGAAATATCGAATAATCTTTATGTATGAATGAAAGACACCT
The DNA here is from genome assembly GCA_023553655.1 of Myrmecobius fasciatus. Classification (NCBI taxonomy): domain Eukaryota; kingdom Metazoa; phylum Chordata; class Mammalia; order Dasyuromorphia; family Myrmecobiidae; genus Myrmecobius; species Myrmecobius fasciatus. The sequence continues at coordinate 684,402 of JAJPUD010000443.1, forward strand.
TGTTATAAAAAGACTTTGTAAGAATGAATTTTGTTTTATTTAGAGAAATTTTTTTTTCATATTTTTTTGGTAACAAGTGAACAATAAATACAATGAGGTTTTAAATTTTTGATCTTTCAGACAAGTATAAAATAGTAACGAGGTGGTATTTGTTGAACATCATTTGTGAAGTTGTTTTTGTTCCTTATTAATTTCTTCATTAAGGATGCCTTCAATATAAACATAGTTGACTCTAAAAATAACTTTGTATAATTAGGAGAATAAACAGATTACTTATCCATCCATCAATCCATCCATCTATCTATCTATCTATCTATCTATCTATCTATCTATCTATCTATCTATCTATCTATTTATCTATTTACCTATCTATCTGTCTGTTGTCTATCAGTAGTTGTTGGTATTTTCATGTTTGCCCTTTTTTTGGTATAAATAAGGTATGAGATTTTTTTCCCCATGTCCTTAGTAACTGCTTCTCCTTTAGTTACCTATTCTGATCTATTATCTTGCATATCTTGCCAAGATTTCTTCAATTTGTTTTACTTTCCACTGCTTTTTGCTTTATAGAATGATATGACTCAAAACTGCCCATCAACCTTTGTCAAATTTTACAGATGCATTTGTATTCCAACCTAGTACTGCCTTGGCATACACTCTCTGGTGTGAAATGTTTGATCAGGCACATTTTTCTTGTATCATTAATTTCTATTAGTTAAACTTCTGGTTGAAATTAATACAGTTGTGTCAATGGAATTCCTGATGTTCATTTTTGATATTCAATAGTTTGTTTAAATACTTCAAGGTGAAATATTCTTGATTGCTTACCATATATTTTAAAATTATTATTATTTCTTTTTTATAATAATAGTTTATTATAAATTATGATTGTAATTCTGATGAGCCAATGATCTGACTGTGTAGACAGCTAACTCAGTAATAACTCATTTCCATAAATCTTCTATTGTTTGTTAAAATATAATCAGTTTCTTTCTTCATCATGTTATTTGGTGCTTATTATGTCTAATATCTAAACAAATTCTATTTTTATTTTTTATTTTTTTTGCTTTTTGCTGAGGCAGTTGGGGTTAAGTGACTTGCCCAGGGTCACACAGCTAGGGGATGTTGAGTGTCTGAGACCAGATTTGAACTCAGGTCGTCCTGACTTCAGGGCTGATGCTCTATCCACTGCGCCACCTAGCTGCCCCACAAATTCTATTTTTAGAAGAAAGTATTTATAATATAAAGGTCATATGTTTATGTATATTTTCCATCTTAGACCTTCCTCACTTCTCTGAAATTTCATGAAACATCCGTTCCCATAAAATTTTTCCCATCTTCACCTTTTCCAGCTTTTTTATTGAAGTGACCAAATATGAAAATATATTCATATAATTTGGAAAATCTGTCAAATTCCTCGTACGATTTCTCTAGTACTTTGTCTGCAGTGACTGTATAATCATATTAAATATATTTCCATATTAGTCATGTTGCAAAAGAAAAATCAGAACAAAAGGAGAATACTAATAGAAAGGGAAAAAACCCAGAAGCAAAATATATTTCTCTTATTATTAGTGATTTGGAACAATCTTTCATATAGTTGTCAATAGCTTTCAATTGTTCTTTTAAGAGCTATTTATTTTTATACCTTTTGTCCATTAATCTCTGAGATAATGGCTTTGGTCTCACATATTTCTATTGTCTGTGTATTTTGTATACCAGATATTTATCAGAGATATTTGATAAAAAGATTCTGCCACCCCACATTTGATCATTTTTCTTCTTATTTTAGATGAATTAATTTTGTTTGTGCCAAAGCTTTAAAATTTTTCTCTTACAAAAATTATATATTTTGTATTTTATAATATCTTTAGACCTTATTTGGTTCAGAATGTATCACAAACTCATAGCTCTTTTTTTTTTTTTTTTTTAGCTCCTTTGGCAATTGGCCAATTAAATTTTTTTTGTTTATTGCATTCTTTTTCCATTCCTTCTTGCAATGATCTCATTTCATTTCCCCATTTTTCTACTAACTCTCTTTTAAGATCCTTTATACAATCTTTGCAAAAAGCCTTGTGAAATGAGGACCAGCTCATGTCTCTCTTTAGGGCTTCTTCTGGAGTTGCTTTGACTTTAGGAATTTGAAGTCTATTCTTCTCTCTCCATAAAAGCTATCTATGGTGAGAGTTCTTTTTTGTTTTTTATTCATTTTTTAAGGCTTAAGGTCTATTCAATGCAAAGGAGCCACAATTGCTTTAATTTGCCCTGGGGCAGTTCTGCTCATTGATTTCCACTGCTGGGTTATGGTGGCTAGGTCCGGTGTTTTTCCTGGGACTCAGTGGTTAGCTATTTGCCTTTTGTGGCAAATCTGTCAAACCACCTGCTTGCAACAAGGATAGTAGTCTAAGAGGCTCACAGAAACTTTCCAGGTGTGTGGAAGCTGCAACACTCTGAATCCCTGCTCCAGCTCCTTGCTCCTGGCTTCCTGTGCTATGGTCTGGGTTTGGCAGATTGTCCCCCTGCCCGATTGAAACAGACCTGTTTTGAAATTCTCCCAAGGTAACTTCTTCTAAAAATGTGTTGTATTCCAAATATTTGTGGGTTCTTTGACTTCAAAACCACTTTAGAGGCTTCATCTGCTGTTGGTTTGAGAGAAGGTCAGAGGAGGTCACAGAGAGTTGTGTCTGCTCTTCACCATCTTGACTCCACTCCCCTCTCCAAACTTAAAGCTCTAAAAGGTATATGGTCTGCTTCTCTTCTATTTTAAAATTATATAATCTTTGATGTTCAGATCAAAATAATTTTTCTTATTATGTCTGGCTATATGATAAAATCCATTTCATCATCTCCTTTCTTTGTCTCTCTAGGGTATACCTGTGATCCATCCTTCCCTTTAGATGTAACTTCCTTCTTTTCTTGGTTTTGTGTATTGTAAGAACATTAACTCTTTTATAATACATCTTTTACAGCAATATGTCCTCTCTGTTAGTGGACAAGGATCTAGCATTTTGAGTACAGTTAAATTAGATTTTATTAATAGTCTTAAAACCAAATAATTTTAAATACTTTCTGCCCTCTTTCTCATTTATTTTTAGATTTTTTAAAAAATAAAGCTTTTTCTTTTCTTTTGCTGAGGCAATTGGGGTTAAGTGACTTGCCCAGGTTCACACAACTAGGAAGTGTTAAGTGTCTTTTTGAGACCAGATTTGAACTCAGGTCCTTCTGACTTCAGGGCTGGTACTCTATCCACTGCACCACCTAGTTGCCCCAAGCTTTTTATTTTCAAAACATGCATGGATAATTTTTCAGCACTGAGTCTTGTAAAAATTTGTGTTACAAATTTTTCCCCTCTCTTCCCCCCAGCTCCTCCCCTAGATGGCAAGTAATCCAATATATGTTAAACATGTGCAATTCTTCTATACATATTTCTATAATTATCTTGCTGCACAAGAAAAATCTGATCAAAAAAGAAAAAAAGAGACAGAAAACAAAATGTAAGCAAACAACAACAAAAAGAGTGAAAATACTATGTTGTGATCCACATTCAGTTCCCACAGTCCTCTCTCTGGGTGCAGATGGCTTTCTCTATCACAAGATCATTGGAATTGGCCTGAATTACTTCACAGTAGAAAAGAGCCATGCCCATCAGAATTGAATATTTTATAATCTTGATGTTGCTGTGTACAATGATCTCCTTTCCTCCTTTCCCCTACTCCCTCCCCAAGATGGCAAGCAATCCAACAAATGTTAAACATGGTAAAAATATATGTTAAATCCAATATATGCATACATACGTAATATCAATCTTTATGTCAAAATGATGAACCTATTTCAACCTTATCTTGGTATATGGTGTTAGGTGTGGGTTAATGCCTTTTTTCTGCCATACTAATTTCCAATTTTCCTAGCATTTTTTGCCAAATAGTGAGTTCTTATCCCAAAATCTGGGATCTTTGGGTTTGTCAAACACTAGATTTCTATTGTCATTGCCTATTTTGCCCTATGAACCTAACCTATTCCACTGATCAGCTACTCTATTTCTTAGCCAGTACCAAATGGTTTTCATGACTACTACTTTATAATATTTTTAGGTCTGGCACAGCTAGTCCATCTTCATTTGCATTTTTTTTTCATTAATTCCTTTGAAATTCTTGACCTTTTGTTCTTCCAGATAAACTTTGTTTTTTCTAGCTCTGTAAAATAATTTCTTGGGAGTTTGATTGATATGGCACTAAATAAGCAGATTAATTTAGGTAGTATTGTCATTTTTATTATATTCATTTGGTGTACCCATGAGCATTGGCTATTTTTCCAATTGAATAGACCTGACTTTATTTGTGTGTACAGTGTTTTATAATTGTGTTCATATAGTTTCTGACTTTGCCTTGGAAGGTAGACTTCAAAATATTTTATATTATCTACAGTTATTTTAAATGGAATTGCTCTTTGTATCTCTCACTGCTGGACTTTGTTGATAATATATAAAAATGCTGATGGTTTATGAGCTTTAATTTTGTATTCTACAACTTTGTTAAAGTTGTGAATTTTGTTTTTAGAATTTTTTTAGTTGATTCTCTAGAATTTTGTAAGTATACCATCATGTCATCTGCAAAGAGTGATAGTTTCTAATACAATATAGAATAGTAATGGTGATAGTGGGCAACCTTGTTTCACCTCTGATCTTATTGGGAATGATTCTAGTTTATTCCCACTACATATGATACTTGCTGTGGTTTTAAATAAATGCTACTGATCATTTTAAGGAAAATTCCATTTATTCCTATAATCTCTAATGTGTGTGTGTGTTTTTTTTTTTTTTTTTTGCTGAGGCAATTGGGGGTTAAGTGACTTGCCCAGGGTCACACAGGTAGGAAATGTTAAGTGTCTGAGTCCAGATTTGAACTCAGGTCCTCCTGACTTCAGGGGTGGTGCTCTATCCATTGCACCACCTAGTTGTCTCTATTCTCTAATTTTTTTTTTAAATAGGAATGGGTATTGGATTTTGTCAAATGCTTTTTCTGCATCTATTGAGATAATTATATGATTTTTTTTTAGTTTAGTAATTGATACAGTCAATTATGCTAGTAGTTTTCCTAATATTGAACCAGTACTGCATTCCTGATATAAATCCTATTTGATCATGGTGTATTATCTTGGGGATTAATTGCTGTAATCTCTTTGCTAATATTTTATTTAAGATTTTTGCATCTATATTCATTAGGGAAATTGGTCTATAATTTTCTTTCTCTGTTTTCATCCTATCTGGTTTCAGAATCAGAACCATATCTGTGTCATAACAGGAATTTTGTAGGACTCCTTTTTCTATTTTTCCAAATAGTTTGCATAGTATTGGAAGTAATCATTCTTTAAATGTTTGATAGAATTCACATGTAAATCCATCTGGCCCTGAAGATTTTTTTCTTAGAGAGTTGATTAATAGTTTGCTCCATTTCTTTAACTAAAATTGGACTAATTATGTAATTTATTTCTTCTGTTAATCTGGGCATTCTATATTTTCGTAAGTATTCCTCAATTTCACTTAGATTATTAGATTTATTGACATATAGTTGCTGCCCTCTTTCTTACCACTATTTTGCTACTTTAGAAGTATAATAATTCTAGAACCAAAATATCCTTGGAGAATAAATATGTAGTATTCTCCTTCCTGCTGTTTTATGCCTTTCCCTTCAAATCTCATTTTTTTCTTTCCCTTTCTTAATGTTCTCAATAGAAACTTTGGAAAAACAAGAGTGGAAGTTTAAGAAAAATACTGGCTTAGGTATTTTTTATGGTAGGGAGAATGATTTTAAATATTCTCAAATGTTATTTATAAATAGTGTGAGCTCTATAATCAGAATTGGTATTATGTTGTCAATTAATTTAGAGATTGTACGAACTATGTTGAGATCTATGTTGGTAAAAGTGTAAAATGCTATCTCCATGACACCAAACATTAAGATGAATATCAAAAGATCCAGTTTTTTTTTTCTCTCTCTCATATGGTATGAAAGTTTTAGATTTTTTTTTAAAAAGAACTTTTAAATCAGTTTTGGGGCAGCTAGGTGGCACAGTGGAAAGAGTACCAGTCTTGAAATCAGGATGACCTGAGTTCAAGTTTGGTCTCAGACACTTAATACTTCCTAGCCATGTGACCTTGGGCAAGTCACTTAACCCCAATTGCCTCAACAAAAAACCCAAAAAACCAAACCAAAACAAAACAAAACCCAGTTTTTAACAATACATCTGGGATTGTATAGACTTAGCTTAAGTCAAAGAAAGATTGGCTACAAAAGGGATTGCAGAGGGGGGAAGAGGCACAGCAAGTGAGAGATAATTGAATACTCATTAACACAATTCCCAGGCTTTGGCTTGCTTCCCGGGTTCTGGCTTGCTTGGGGTAGGATGAGGAGGAAGAAGTCCTGGTAGTAGATTTGTGCATTTGGAGGTCGGGATGATAAGGATTCTACCCAGCTTTTTTCAGTGATCCTTCTTTGCCCTAGAGATCCAGCACTTTGTAATCATAGCTATTTCTATATCACAGAAATCTTTACTGAGAGTTTATGAGCTGCTCTAAGCATTCCTCAGAATGCTCAGAAGCAGAGGAATAGGAATTGGGCTTATGTTTTCTCTTCCATACCTTCCAGCCACCAAATTGAAGACTGGAGTCCTTCGTGTCATCATTATTTCCTTTATAAATGAATCCATTTTCTGATCAAAGAAGGAATTTGTCTTAGTTTGACATTACCCTTTAAAAAGTAATCTATGTTCGCTATTGTTTATTACCCTTTGAATCATGCAGCTTCCTTATAACAGAAGGTAAGAGTTGGATAAGATGCCACAATGAAAAAAAAATTCTACTATGAGCATAAAAGAAATGCAGATGAATAGTAAAAGCAGGACTATTCAGGTGATTGAGTTTGACCCAGAAGCACAGTTCAGTCTTTTTATGTAATTCATCTCTTTTTTCTAGAAGATAAATGCCTTGTAGTTAGTGTAGTCTTTTAGGAACACTGGTATCAGCAAATCATTCACTCCACAAATATTTTAGGAGCCTACTGTGTACATAACCCTGGACTATTTTCAAGTGTAATTATTCCCTTCTTTTATAGCCTAATAAGAGTGATAATGATAGGCAGCATGGCATAATGAATTGAGAAGTTGCCCTGGAGTAAGGAACACCCAAATTCGTATTCCACCTCTGATAATAAGATCATTTACTTTCTTGATGGCATTAAGGTCTCAAGTTATAGATGCTTATCTGAGATCATAGAGAAAATCTCATAGAACAATACCAATACAATACCTAGGTAACATAGTTTACATAAATGTTCATAATATGAAGTATCAAATAGTAATCATAGTCCTTTAAATATTACAAAATATTTCTTTTACAGTAACTCCAGGATGAGGTCAGTAGTACAGTATTGTTTTCCTTATTTTATGCACAAGAAATTGTTGCTCAGAGAGTTTAATGACTTCTTTGGTGACCATCACATGGCTAATATCAGAACCAGGCCTGACATCCAGGTTTCTGGACTAAACCCAGTGTTCTTTCCTCTCCACAAATATAACTACCATATGGGAAATAAATACTAAGTATTATAGCAACCCAGAGGAAGAGATTAGATCTGTTTTCGAGATGGAAGATGATAAATACAGTTAGATACATGTGTTTGGACTGTTCATGAGGTATTTATCCATTCACCTTTTACTGAGAATTAGTATTTTCTTGTAAGTCTCCACTAATGTTCTACTCTGATGTCTCGTTCACATGAAGGCAGCCTTGATTTCTTGAAATCTATGCTGGTAAAACATAAACTATCCCAGAAAAACCATAAGCACGAGCTCAATGAGTATCTGCTGAGGACCAGACTAATTAAATTTTGAACAATTCATCATCAATGGATTGGATCAGATGACAATTTTTTTAAACCTCTGCAAGTTGCGAAAACTCCTAGCTAGATATAGAATGGTTGCAATCTGTATCAGTGAATAGACTACATATACTGATGAATTAAAAGAATCCTTTGATTTAGAGCTAAAAGGGACCTTACCCAGTTTAACTCCTTTACAGATAGAGAAACAAATACAGAAATGGGAATAACTAGTCCAAAGTCACTTCTCTAATATGTGGTCGAGTTAGTACTTAAAATCTGTTTTTTTTTTAACTTTAGTATTGTTTCCACTAATTATGCTAGAGCCCTGAAGTAAGGTAAGATATTAGAAATGACCATATTTCAAGTCTGGAACACATGGGCAAAAATCTTAGCTTGCTAAACCATGCTGGTCTCCAGTCTATAGAATGCCTTGCCATCCTCAACTTAGTACTGGTGTTTTCTTTCTCAAGTCCCACAGGCTAAAATCATGTCCTAATGAATAGCTATCCAATGGAATTACAGGTCAAATTGTCAATTGCTATTGTAGATAATCACTGTAGAAAGCATTCAGTGCAATTCTACAGAAACTTGTTCTGTTGGCTACCTCTTGTGTCACACATCAACCATCCATTATGTTGGATTTGCCATGGCAGGTACTCCTTTAAAAGAAATTGAATCACCATGGTGCCAGAGATGTTTATTTAATGAAGTAAAATTCACACTGCAAGGAATGCCTCTTTTGTTTCTGTGGGGGAAAACTCAAGGGTTCCCAGTTTCAGCATTGTTTGAGTTGCAGTCATATGAGAGTAGCTATTTTGTACATAGATGTCCAGTCATTTAGATCAGTCCACTCTGGTGGTTTACTGGAGAGAATGTTAGAACAATATTATGGAAACTGGTATTTTGTCCATACAGATGTAATGCCATACATGGAAACAATCACTGCAAGATTTTATGAAAGGCAGACGGTAAGTACAGTCAGCCAAACTACATAAGTCTTCTGATGAACAGAGTTTGAACAGATGCCAGCAGTGAAGTTGAGAGCAGATTTATCCATCTTGTTCACAGACTATTAAAGCAGAATGTGTGTTTATTAGGCCCTTGACTAGGCTAAAGACAGGAGTCTCTGGAATATATAACAGGGACAGTTCTGAAAAGAAATCTAATGAAATGAAACTAATTGAACAACACTTAATTTGGTGTCCTTGGCCTTGCTTCTTGTCATCTGAATTAATAGGTGTGTAAATATCAGAATGAGGCAAAAACCCAGCAGTGGTCTGAAAAAAAAAAGAGGCTCATTTGTGGTGTGGGTGATCAATCAAGACTCCGGATATGACCAAAGACAAAGGCTTTCTGGAAATTTCCTGAGTTGGAACCTAAAACCCCAGGGGCACTTGGAAAACTAAGTAAAGCCAGCTGGTGACTATTTGCCTGACCAGTTGTGATGATATTGGGAACCCAGTAGGCAGGGCTTGCAGAGTCCCTATGTAGACTTGCCCCTTCTATGCTTTTATTATGCCAAATGTAGAAGTGTTGGGATGGTTTGGGACAGTGGAGGGCACTGTGAGCACATCATGAGATAGAGAGGATACAGTAATGGGAAGAAAGAAGTGCCTTTGAGTACATTCCATGTGCAGGAATTGTAACAATGTGATTTCTGCTGATGACATACATGTTGCATAATAAGTAATGGTTTTCATCCACTTTTGTTCTTGGCTTCCATTGTATTATACTGACTCCATCCAGTCCTGGTGAGATTGCCTTCAAAGAAGGAAGGATTAGTGTTCAGCCTTTGTGCAAAACTTTTTTCATTAAAGAAAGAGACCCTTTTTTATGTGGACATCTGGTAGAATTATAATCATGGGAGTTCTCTTACTACAAGAGGAAAAAAATCAATCTTGTTAATGTAAAAATCACCTCCATGATTTCTTTTTCCAAGAAATTCATTGGGTAATGTCATGGTATAGGCACAGAGATGTCATAAAGCATTTGAGAACCCTATATAGATTTGAACATTTTGTTCCTCTTAGTATTAATCTAGTCTAGAAATTTTGACCCTACACAGTAACATTTATGACTTACCACAAAATAAAATACCAATGTTCTATGTATAAGGAAAGTAGAATTTATTGGTATTAAAAATATTTGCCCATGAAATCCTGTTCTCAAAAGCTCACAAAGAAATTATTCTTGCATATTTCCTACTGTATAATAGGGATAGTATAAAGGCAAAAATACTGAATCCAGAGGAAAGAACCCAACTTATACTAACATGTCTATATTTAATCCAACCTATATCAATATGTCCCTAAAATTTCCTGGTTGAGAACATTGCTTTTCACCACTGACCTTGTCTCAAGCCTAGGATGAATATTCTTTCTTGCCTTCTTTTGGAATCCCTTGCTCTTCCTTGTGAAGGCACAAGTTAAATGTTACTATATGGATCCTTTCCTTATTCCTCTAGTTCTTAGCCTAATCACTTCTAACCCCAAATTATTTTGTATTTACTTTATATGCATTTTTATTGATTTGTTTATAGTTATTTTTCATTGTATAGAATGTAAACTTGAGGAACAGTTTTCATATTTGCATCTTCATTGACTAAGACAGCACATTGCACATAGTAGGTATTTAATTGATGATGGTTGAAATTTCCTTCTTCAAGAAGTCTTTTTTTTTTTTTTGGCTTTTTTTTTTAATACTCTTACTTTATTTGAAGCAACCTTCCATTTATACTGTTTATATCTTACATGTGCCTAGTTTGCAGGTTATCTTATCCATTAGAATGTGAGCTTCTTCAGGGCAGGTTTGTTGTTCAGTAACTTTCAGTCTTCTTTGACTCTTTATGACTCCATCTTGAGCTTTCTTCACAAAGATACTGGAATAGTTTGCTATTTCTCTGCAGCCTGGCATGTAGGAAGGACTTGAATAAAGTTGAATGGTTGACTGAATGGAATTGAATTTAGATGGCTGTTTGGCCTGGAGAATATGGAAACACGAGGTTTTCTTCAAAAAATGAAATGGCTATAACTTGTAAGAGAAATTAATTTATGCTGTTTGACTTACTAAGATCAATAAAAGATGTTGGGAGAGAGTAGGCTTTAGCTCAATATAAGCAATAATTTTAAAATAAAAGTTGAATGGATTATTCAATCAGAGATGGAGAATGGGACATTAATAAGAGGCTGGGTAGTTGGAAAGAGTGTGGTAAGAATGCATTAAGCCTCCAGGAGACGGTTGGATTGGATGAGGTCTTAAGTCCTTTCCAAATCTGTGATTTTATGATCCTATGATTTTTGTTATATGTGAATTAATGTTTCTCTATAGAAATACAATTTCTTTCTTTGTATAATGTCAATTTTGCCATCTTATTGATTTTGGCAGCATGTGTACCTGTCTGGGTAATACATATTCCTCTGCCTAGAAAGCTTCACCTAATTGGAATTAAAGTTTAAGAATCAATACAACCTACAGCACAATGAGTAGAGAGTTTGTTCTGGAGTCAGGCAAAAACTGAGTCCAAGTGGACAAGTCACTGAGTGCCACTATCTAACTCCT
>JAJPUD010000444.1:0-30119 GCA_023553655.1 Myrmecobius fasciatus
GCTCTCTAAGGGGGAAAACACAAAATGAATTCTTTGCTATGTGTTACCTCCCTTAGCAGGTGATCTTCTTGAGAATAAGGACTGTGTTACTTTCTATTTGTATACCCAGCACTTAGCACAGTGCATGTGTACATAATAAGTATTTAATAAGTACTTTGTTCATTCATTTGTCTTGTCGTTTATCTTGTCACCACATCCTTTCCCCCTTTTGCTTTGGGGATGGCTGTTAAATCAGGGATATCATTGTTTATGGAAAGGTCATGTCAATCACTCACTATATGCCTCTGATCACTATCCGTGTGACCTCCCAAACCAAAACACCCATTCTTGACCACCATCCCCCATGTTAAAATATGCTCCTTGAAGGCAAGAGTCATCTCACCTTTATGTTTGTATCTTCAATATTCAGCACAAAAGCTAGCACAAGGTTAAGGCTCAATATTTTTCATTCATACATCCATATTTCTCAATAATATCCTCTGTTTTTGAAATAAAGTAGCAATAGTTGCATTGTAAATAATGTAACAGCAGTTACATTGTAAATAATGTAACAAGAATAACAACAGAAAGAATTCAATTTCTTGGTCTTTTGACCTCAGTCTACTGAGGCTAATAAAGTAGTTTCATGGGGCAGCTAGATGGAGCAGGAGTCCTGGAGTCAGGAGGACCTGAGTTCAAATCTGTTCTCAGACACTTAACATGTACTAGTTGTATGACCCTGAGCAAGTCTCTTAATCCCAATTGCCTTACAAAACAAATAAATAAAGTAGTATGGCAAGGGATCAACACAACAACTATATCCATGGTCAAACCCAAAGTCATTAGTCATGATGAAATTGATTTCTCGATTTTCTCCAGTCAGTCAACTGACCACTTTCCCACCCATCAACTTCCCCCCAAAAAAACTATATAGACAAATTATTTATTCAAGTATTTATATCTTCACACACTGTCTCCACTAGTAAGTTAAAGCTACTCAGACTTCATATTTCTCTCAACTCTCCCCTTCCTTTTTCTCTTTTATCCCTGTTTTTTAAAAGTTTTCCTTATTTCTTTCACTTTTCCTCTCTCTTCATTTCTGTCTTCTTCCTATCTCTTCTTTCTTTTCTCTCTTACTCTTTTTGCCTTTTTTCTTTCTCTTTATCTCTTCTTTCTCATTTCCTTTTTCTCCTTTATCTCTGTCTCCTATATCTTATCTCTCTTCTCTATTTCTTCTTTCTTTCTCCTCTATCTCTATTTATCTGTTCCCTTTTATCTTTATTTTTGATACTCTAGCCTCTCTTTTTTATTATACGTATTTACACACACGCACACACACATCATTTCCATGAGTGATTAATACTTAAGGAATTATTTTTGGGGAGGGTTCCACAAATAAGCATGTTAAGGGGAAAATACCTGAAGGCTCTCCTGAAGCACATCTTCTAATACTGTGACCCAGCTGTGGCATAAGCAGCAAATGGAATAGCTTAGTATGTACCATGTGGTGCAGTGGACATAGTTCTGGAGTTGGAGACAGGATTTGGTTTCAGTTTCTGACTCTGCCACTTATTATGACCTTGCATAATTAAATTAAATTAAATAAGCATTATTAAATACTTAACTATGTGCCAGACACAGTGCTAAACACTGGGAATACAAAAGAAGATGCAAAACAGTTCTTCCCTCAAAGACATTACATCTCAGTAAGTTATCACTTACTCCTCTGGAACTTAGGTTCTTGTCTGTCAAATGAAAGGGTTTTACTAAATAATTTCTCAGGCTCCTTCAAACTCAGAATCAATGAACCAATGAGCCTTCCAATTCCAAATTTTGATTCTAAGGTTGTGTGGGCATGGAGGGAAGGCAGAAGGGGAGGAACACTCATTTGGTTTACAGGTTTGGGACTGATCACAAATCTCAGAGGCAGAATAGGAAGAGCAACAGGCTTTGAAACAATCTACTACAACTAACAATAAATCAATATGTGCTCTTTGAATAACTACCATTATCATGAGCCATCCCCCCCACACTCAGATAATTGTCATTGTCTGTTATATTATCTTCTAACATAAAACAATAGTGTAGATTCAACAGGGCAAACTCTTGGCCCCTCAGCAAGCTGCCCATAAAACGCCAAAGGGCAGCCAGAACTAGATTAAAATGTAATTGAGAAATATTTAACATTTTAAAAAAATAACATGACAGATAATGTTAATTTGTATTTTCTAAATAAATATGCAGAGGCAGATAAGTGGATAGAGCAGATAGAGCTGGGTCTGGAATAATGAAGTCCTGAATTCATATTCAGTCTCAGACATTAACTAGCTATATGACCCTGGACTAATTATTTAAATTCTATTTGTGTTAATCTACTGCAGAAGAAAATGGTAAACCACTTCAGTATCTTTGCCAACAAAATCTCAAGGACAGTGTTGGTATGCTTTGATTCACAGGGTCAGATATGACTGAATGACTGAATGAAAAAGTCCATATATAGACCTTTTTCTATTTGAGTTATATGATGAACAGCAAATGACTGTCTCCCATTCCACCATTGTAAAAAATTCTTTAGAAGAGTGGCAGCTTTTCTAGATTCATGGACTGGTCCATCTTGCTAAAGGCTTCAAGAGCTTTCCTTGACATAAATGTTTTTTTTTTTTTTAAATCCTTAGAAATTGTACTAATGCTATAATTAAATGTAATATGTTCATTGACATTTCATTTATTCTTACAAATTTAATCAAGTATTAGTATTTTGGAGGAAAAAAATTACCAGAACTTTACTGATGAAGCTTGTTAATTTTGGTTATCTTTGTTTAGGAAGAGGTTAGCAATGTTGAACAGTTTTGAATCAGGAGATATGGGTTTAAAAAATTCCACTGACACTAAATGAGCAAGTCAATCAACTTTTCTGAACCTCAGGTTTCTCATTCATAAAATAGAATGATAATGGAATCATAGTATCTAACACAGAGAGTTGTTATAAGAAAACTGATTTATAACCCTTAGAGTACTATAGAGTTATGAGTCGAAAAGTACACAAGACATCTTGTATATTTGAAAGAGATTGTCCTCCATTATTTAGAAGTGTTTTAGAGATAGTACTTCAAAAGGATGAGGTTAGCCTCATTGAAAACTAACAGAATTTAAGATTTAGAATCTTCAGGGTAAAAAACCAAGTCCAGCTGCTCAAAATGCAAATGGATATGTAAAAAGGATATGACATCATAAGTAATTATGGTGTCATTATTATGGTGCAGAATAGACTCCAGCATTAAAAATATATATATATATATTTATAGGATATCAATATATAGGATATATATATATATATATATATCCTTCTAACCAAAGGTACTCATTAAATACTGGAAGGTACACACTCAGTTATCACAAAGGTACTTTATCAATAAGCATTTCCCTAGTTTCCATTCAATTCCTGTTTAGAGGAGGGAAGCACAGAAAAAGGGATAAGTTTCGCAGGTTCAGAGGTAGCATATCTAAGGAAGAACAGCCAGTCAGAATTGAGTAAAACTGTATTAGATGAGAAATATACAAGTTAATCCTTTCTAGAGGATACTCAGGGAGAAGAGAGACAGCCTGGTTCCTTAAGCACTTTAAAGAAGAGGTAAAAGCTCACTGCTTTTTAGTTAGTCTTTGATTTGATTTGCAATAATTTCAAAGAATTTCTGAACCTCAGAGTTGGAAAAGCTCTCGAAATCAAGTCCAGCCTATATGTGAATAGTATATCCTAGGCTACATATCACCAACAGTAGTCCCATTCAATCACTTACTGAAAACCTACAAGGTTTACTATTTTCTAAGATAACTCATTACACTTTTGTACTGCTCTGAATGTCAGGAAGTTCTATCATTATATTGTGTCAAAATCTATCTCTCTTCAAGGTCCATCATTAATTAGTTACCCTAAGGCCCTATTCTAAGTTCTGACCACTGAAGTGTGACATGATGTCTCTTCTATATAACAGCTATTTAAAACACTTAAAGATGTTATCATTTTCCTCTCCCTTCCTCACTTCTCTGAAAAATCTTCTCTTTTTATATCCTTTAAAAGGATTAGTTTAGAGTTAGTTGATAAAGTTCCCATGACCTCCATGGACCTTGTTGAATCTTCTCACCTTTTGATGAGCCCAGGATTGCCCTTTTCATACATTTCAAATCAATCCATGAAGTGTGTCATCATGATTTCCTTCATTATAAGGGAAACATCTCCAAGATATAGAGTTAGGGTTATCCCTTCTGGAATTATGCTCAGGAATCAGGTTCATTTACCTTGGCACCAAAGATCACCAGCATGATGAGTGTTGCAATAATGATTATGATCACCAAGACAATGATTCTAAAAGAGATCCTTAAATGGGAACTGTCCAATGTCTCTGTTTCTGAAAGGAAGCAAAAAGGCATGAGTTGGCAGTCACAGAGAAATGGAGTATGGCACCCACTGCACCGCCATCCTATAAGCTCTTGGGGACAGTCTTGGAAATTAATACCAAGAGCAACTCCCTCTGCACCTAAGGAGTCAGAATTTTTAAGTCAGTTTAGGAAGACAGCATGACCTATAGTTTTGTAGGTTTTGATATAGGATGGTGTTCTTACTGGCAAGAATCAAATCCTAGTGATTCCCTATTACCTTTAGTATTAAATAGGAGATATTTTTTGTTTGCCATTTAAAAACTCTTCACAACTTTGCCCCTTCTCTTTCCGTTCTTCTTACACTTTATACATGTTCTATGATCCAGCCACACTGACCTATTTGCTGTTCTTCATATGAAACTACATCTCCTTTCTCTGTACTTTTGTATAAATGTAGATGCTTTCTATACCTGAAATATTCTGGGATAGTAAATATTAAGTTTTTGCTGGATTTATCCTTGGATTCCTTCAATATTCAACTCAAATATATTTTTATATTTACTATATTTCTATTTACATATATATTGTTTCCTTCATTAAAATGTAAACTGCTAGAGGGCAGAGAATAATCTTTATTTTTCTTTGCAACTCTAGTGCTTTGCTCAGTTCTTGGCACATAGCAAATAATAAATGCCTTTTCTTTCATTCTTTATTCATTTTAAAAATTGTTTTATTGTAAATTTAATAATTAAACAAATGCAAAGAATTAAATATTCAAAGAAAAAAATGATTTCATACTAAACAAAATAAGAATTGGGAGAAAATATTAACTTTTAATGATGCCTTTCTCAGGGTGATTTAATTTGAGAATCTCCTGGATGTGTTGGATTGAACTATAGTGATCTTTATTGAAGAAAAGACTTTGGAAGAGATTTATGTTATAATCTCATATTGCCTAAATAGCTGTGGATTCTGTGGTACACAAGTTGAATATGGAGAAAAATGGATGCAAACCATGGTACATGTAAAAGATGAGTTTTTGAGTAGATGAGTGAACTGTATTAAGAATTCTGCAAGTGACAGTAGGGCAACTAAATTTTCTTGAAAGTAGAAAAGAATACTGCCTAAGATTTTATCCAAAAGTCTGATATTTTCTGACTATCAGACTAGAAATAATATGCCAAGAGATGCTATGAGATGATGGATTTTCACCAAGAGGGCCAAGAATAGTGCAGTTCTCTGAGAAATGGAAGATTAACTGGGAACCCTATTGTACAGGGCATTAAAGTAGAAAATATAGAGTCAGATGATCTCTTTCAGGATTGACTATCTGGTCAGCCTTATAATGGAAGAATGTCACAGAAGAGTGATCCATGTTGATCAAAATATCTACTGCTAAAATTGTTTCATACCCTGGAGATTGGGTCATGTTTATAATGAAGTTCAGTGTAACTACCCCTAGGAAAAGAATAGGATTTATAAGGATGGCAATAATTCCATTGGCTTCTCTATGGATCCTTGAACTAGGGGAATATCTTAAAAGATTAATTATCTCAGGAGGCATCTTTTTATGACTGTGGGCATCAAAGTCTATAGGCAATTATATATATATAACTTTAAAAATATATTAAAAACACCTGTGCAAGAATGTTTGTGGCAGCCCTTTTTGTAGTGGCTAGAAACTGGAAACTGAAGGGATGCCCATCAATTGGAGAGTGGCTGAATAAATTATGGTATATGAATGTTATGGAATATTATTGCTCTGTAAGAAACAACCAGCAGGATGATTTCAGAGAGTCCTGGAGGGACTTGCATGAACTGATGCTGAATGAAACGAGCAGAACCAGGAGATCATCATGCACAGCAACAACAGTATTACATGATGATCAATTCTGATGGTCATGGCTCTCTGCAACAAAGAATTGTCTCAAACCAGTTCCAATTGTTCACTGAAGAAAACCATATACACCCAGAGAGAGGGAAATGAAATATGGACCACAACGTAACATTTCCATGATCTCTATTGACATTTGCTTGCATTGTGTTGCCTTTCTCTGATTCTTTTTTTCCCTTGTAGATAGGATTTTTCTTGCATAACTTCTCAAGCATTTCAACATTATTAACAGGTAGTGGACTTCCTGCCATCTAGGGGAGGGGAGGGGACTGGGGGTAAAATTTGTAATGGAAAGCTTTGTAAAGATCAATGTTGGGGAACTACCCATACATACGTTATACAAATAAAAAGCTTTAATAAAAAATATATATATCTTAAAAAATAGATCATAAGTCCCTGTGAGTAGGGATTGTTTCATTCTTTATTTTTGTATCTCCAGTGCCTAAAATAGTGACTGGCACATAGTGTGCACTTTAAAAATGTTTGCTGGTTGAATTTTTTTTTAATACCCATATAGCCAGTGAAAGAAGCACACTTTATCAAATCTTGCCATACAGACACAAGCAAATGTAGAAGAGACACTAAAGACTAACTTTCCTTCAGACACAGTTCTCACACTAGTTTAAAAGAATACATCTAGTATAGGAATTTGCATAGATTGCTTGCTGCTGGTGGGTTAGATATGGTAGAGATGCTTGAGGATAAATTCTGTAAAGGGCAGCTAGGTGTACCATAGTGCATAGAGTATTGACTGGAGTCAGGACAATTTATCTTCCTGAATTCAAACCTCACCTCAGACACTTACTAGCTGTGTGATCCTGGCTAAGTCACTTCACCCCATTTGTCTCAGTTTTCTCATCTATATGATGAGCTGGAGAAGAAAATGGCAAACCTGATTTGGATATAAAGAGTGATATTATAAGCAAATTAGAGGAACATAGGATAGTTTACCTCTCAGACCTGTGGAGATGGAATAAATTTATGTCTAAAGAAGGACTGGAACTCTTAATTGAACACCAGATAGATAACTTTGACTATATTAAATTAAAAAGGTTTTGTACAAACAAAACTAATGCAGATGAGATTAGGAGGGAAGCAATAAATTGGGAAATCATCTTTACATTTAAGGGTTTTGATAAAGGCCTCATTTCTAAAATATATAGAAAATTGTCTCATATTTATAAGAATTCAAGCTATTCTCCAATTGATAAATGGTCAAAGGATATGAACAGACAATTTTCAAATGATGAAATTAAAACTATTTATACTCATATGAAAAGGTGCTCCAAATCACTATTGATCAGAGAAATGCAAATCAAGACAACCCTGAGGTACCACTACACACCTGTCAGATTGGCTAAAATGACAGGAAAAGTTAATGATGAATGTTGGCGAGGATGTAGGAAAACTGGGACACTGATACATTGTTGGTGGAACTGTGAATGGATCCAACCATTCTGGAGAGCAATTTGGAACTGTGCTCAAAAAGTTATCAAACTGTGCATACCCTTTGATCCAGCAGTGTTTCTATTGGGCCTATATCCCAAAGAGATCTTAGAGGAAGGAAAGGGACCCACATGTGCAAAAATGTTTGTGGCGTCCCTTTTTGTAGTGGCTAGAAACTGGAAACTGAATGGATGTCCATCAATTGGAGAATGGCTGAACAAATTATGGTATATAAATATTATAGAATATTATTTTTCTGTGAGAAACGACCAGCAGGATGATTTCAGAGAGGCCTGGAGAGACTTGCATGAACTGATGCTGAGTGAAATGAGCAGAACCAGGAGATCATTATACACGGCAACAACAAGACTATACGATGATCAATTCTGATGGACATGGCTCTCTTCAACAATGAAATGTTTCAAACCAGTTCCAACTATTCAGTGAAGAAAGCCATATATACCCAGAGAGAGGGATATGAAATGTGGACCACAACATAACATTTTCGTGCTCTTGATTGATGTTTGCTTGAATTGTGTTTCCTTTCTCTGATTTTTTTTTCTTGTAGATACGATTTTTCTTGCACAACAATGATAAATGTGGAAATATGTATACATATATTCGATTTGTCAAGTATTTTAACATAATTAACATGTAGTGGATATCCTGCCATCTAGGGGAGGGGTGGGGACTAGGGGGGAAAAATTTGTAATGGAAAGCTTTGTAAGGGTCAATATTGAAGAATTACCCATACATATGTTTTGCAAATAAAAAGCTTTAATTTAAAAAAAAAGAAAGAAAGAAAGAAAGAAAATGGCAAACCACTCCAGTGTCTTTCTCCTGGAAACCCCAAAAGGGGTCATGAAGAGTCAGAAACAACTGAAAAATGTCCAAATAACTTAATTCCTTTTTTTTTTTATTAAAGCTTTTTATTTGTATAACATATGTATGGGTAGTTCCCCAGCATTGATCCTTACAAAGCTTTCCATTACAAATTTTACCCCCAGTCCCCTCCCCTCCCCTAGATGGCAGGAAGTCCACTACATGTTAATAATGTTGAAATACTTGACAAGTTATGCAAGAAAAATCCTATCTACAAGAAAAAAAAAAGAAAATCAGAGAAAGGCAACACAATGCAAGCAAACATCATTAGAGATCATGAAAATATTACATTGTGGTCCATTATTTCATTTCCCTCTCTCTGGGTGTGTATGGTTTTCTTCAGTGAACAATTGGAACTGCTTTGAGACAATTATTTGTTGCAGAGAGCCATGTCCATCAGAATTGATCATCGTGTAATACTGTTGTTGCTGTGTATGATGATCTCCTGGTTCTGCTCGTTTCACTCAGCATCAGTTCATGCAAGTCCCTCCAGGCTTCTCTGAAATCGTCCTGCTGGTCATTTCTTACAGAGCAATAATATTCCATAACATTCATATACCATAATTTATTCAGCCACTCTCCAATTGATGGGCATCCCTTCAGTTTCCAGTTTCTAGCCACTACAAAAAGGGCTGCCACAAACATTCTTGCACATGTGGGTCCCTTTCCCTCTTCTAAGAGTTCTTTGGGATATAGGCCCAGTAGAAGCACTGCTGGGTCAAAGGGTATGCACAGTTTGATAGCTTTTTGAGCATAGCTCCAAATTGCTCTCCAGAAGGGTTGGATCCGTTCACAGTTCCACCAACAATGTATTAGTGTCCCAGTTTTCCCACATCCCTTCCAACATTCATTGTTATCTTTTCCTGTCATTTTAGCCAATCTGACAGGTGTGTAGTGGTACCTCAGAGTTGTCTTAATTTGCATTTCTCTGATCAATAGTGATTTGGAGCAACTTTTCATATGACTAGAGATGGTTTTAATTTCATCATCTGAAAATTGTCTGTTCATATCCCTTGACCACTTATCTATTGAAGAGTGAATAACTTCTTTCCTAATTGTTAAGTCCCAGGTCTGACTACCCCCTCCCCAATTTCATGAGGTGCCTAGGCCATATTCACTTCACTCTTAGCTCTACTCCTCATCCTCTGGACTTCACTTCTTGACAAACAGCCTTCTCCCCTGAAGATGCTTCTTTCCTCATTGGTAAGTGTCTGACCCATGCCACCATCTCATGAGTTGTCCATACCATGCTTCATTAGGCTGCCTACTATCCTATTTTCTAATTCTTCCTTATGTGTTGTCTTTTTCAATTAGGATGTAAGCTCCTTAGCACAGGGAGTCTTTTAAATATGTATTTGTATCCCCAGTGCTTACAAAATAAACACTTAATAAATAGTCTGTCTGTAGGATGTGATCCACCAGTTTTATAAATCTTTTTTTTTTCCCCAACACAATTTGTTTGCAGATTATGGGCTCCTAGAATGTGGGTAATGGTGAAGTCAAACCTAATAAAAGATCATGTTAAAATACCACACAATCTAAAGGTATTCCGGGTCTCTAGGTTTGCATGGGTAATGTGTCACTTCCTGAAAATGATGCCTTCATGTCTCTCATTAGTTACACAGCTCCTTTTCTCATCTTACGCAGATCCTTTCTCCAACAGTTAGCTTGTGAGAGAGAAGTCCTATAGTGTGACCTGAGCAAGTACAGGCTGTAGCACAGACTTGAGAGCTCAGCTCCATGGAGTGATCCTGTGTTCATTGGTCTCTATAAATTAGCT
The DNA here is from genome assembly GCA_023553655.1 of Myrmecobius fasciatus. Classification (NCBI taxonomy): domain Eukaryota; kingdom Metazoa; phylum Chordata; class Mammalia; order Dasyuromorphia; family Myrmecobiidae; genus Myrmecobius; species Myrmecobius fasciatus. The sequence continues at coordinate 10,359 of JAJPUD010000444.1, forward strand.
TATTTCATCTCCTAACTTAACCTATTTTGATCATAAACAAATATTGAAATATTTGTTTATGATCAAAATAGGTTAAGTTAGGAGATGAAATAAGCTAATTCTTAATGACCCATAATGGTGAAATTCATTGATAGCTCCTTCTAGCATTAGTTATATACTGGAAAACATTGGAGTATAGGTTGATGAGAGGCTCTATAAAAGCAAAAAAACCAGAGCAAGAATTGGTACAAAGGTCTTATCTTGTGTAATATATTTACCAGTGGTATTACCATGTGCACTAGAAATTCCATTTCCTTCTGGAGATGGTACTTCTCCAACTCAGGGAGCATCTAGGATTAGCATAAATTCTTTTTTTTAAAAAATTTTTTTATTAATACTTTTTATTTGCAAAACATATGTATGGGTAATTCCTAAACATTAACCCTTACAAAGCTTTCTGTTACAAATTTTTCCCCCCTACTCCCCACCCCTCCCCTAGATAGCAGGATATCCACTACATGATAATTATGTTAGAATACTTAAATCGAATATATGTATAGTTATTGCCACATATCATTTTTTTTGTTCAGGAGAAATCGTATCTATTAGAAAGAATAATCCGATAAAGGAAATACAATGCAAGCAAACATCAATAGAGAACATGAAAATGTTATGTTGTGGTCCACATTTCACATCCCTCTCTCTGGGTGTATATGGCCTTCTTCACTGAACAATTGGAATTGGTTTGAGGTATTTCATTGTTGAAGAGAGTCATGTCCCTTAGAACTGATCCTCATATAGTATTGTTGTTGCTGTGCATGATGATCTCCTGGTTCTGCTCGTTTCACTCAGCATCAGTTCATGTAAGTCTCTCCAGGCCTCTCTGAAATCGTCCTGCTGGTCGTTTCTTACAGAACAATAATATTCCATAACATTCATATACCATAATTTATTCAGCCACTCTCCAATTGATGGGCATCCATTCAGCTTCCAGTTTCTAGCCACTACAAAAAGAGCTGCTACAAACATTCTTGCACATGTGGGGCCCTTTCCTTCTTTTATGATTTCTTTGGGATATAAGCCCAATAGAAACCCTGCTGGGTCAAAGGGTATGCATAGTTTGATAACTTTTTGAGCGTAGCTCCAAATTGCTCTCCAGAATGGTTTGATCCGTTCACAGCTCCACCAACAATGTATCAGTGTCCCAGTCTTCCCATATCCCCTCCAACATTCATCGTTATCTTTTCCTGTCATTTTAGCCAATCTGACAGGTGTGTAGTGGTACCTCAGAGTTGTCTTAATTTGCATTTCTCTGATCAATAGTGATTTGGAGCACCTTTTCATATAGCATAAATTCTTGAAGATTGTTTAAATGGCCCTGTCATGCTGAACAGAATCCAGAGAGTAAAAAAGGGATATTGTCAAAGTAGATCCCTCCCTATTCCTAAAATGAATCAATTCTTTTGTGGAGAGGAGTAAAGTATAAGAATTCTAAAAGAAGGATCCAGGTTATTAAGAATTTTAAAAGTCAAATAGGGGAGTTTATGTTTTACCCTAAAGGTAACAGGTAGCCACTGGCATTTACTGAGCAGCAGTGGGGCAAGTTAACACAATCTTCTAGAAAATTCTCCTTTGAGATTGAGTGGATGGTGGATTGGAAAGGGGAGAGTCTTGAGGCAGAAAAACACTTAGAAGATTATTGCAAGAGTCAGGTGGTGATAAGAAACTGAAATGGGGTTGGGAACTGTGTCAGTCAGTCAATAGATACTTTTAAAGTGTCTAATATGTGCCAGGCACCATGCTAAGCACTGGGGATATAAAAAGAGTAGTTAAGATAAAGTGAGAATTTTTGAAGAATGGGGAGAAATGGGACATGTATGTAGACAGCAGGCCAGGAGATAGGGAGAGATTAAAAATAAAAATAGGGAGGAGACTGTGAGAAATTAAAGATAAGAGGGTATAATAGTAGGGACAATCTGCAGAAGAAGTCACAAGGGAAGAGGAAAAAGATATTTAATACTGGAGTCAAAGAGGAGATAATGGAGGAAGATGTCTCAATGATCTGAGATGAGGAAGAGGAAGAGGTAAGGATACCTCTCAGAAAATAGCCTTGATTTGGAGAAGGGATGAAAAAAGAGACAAGATCCTTGACTGAAGGGATTGAGGGAAGGATTGCCCTAGAGAGGTTTAGGGAAAAATTAGAATATTTAGAATAGCTGTTGTGGAGACTGGGCTATTTAATGAATTATACAGGAATAGAATGTTTGTCTTTCTGCAATAAGGGTCCAGTGGAGATTAAAGAGCAGAAATTTGCATTCAATACAATCAATACAGTTTCATAATTTCTTCCAGTTCCACTCAGCAGTTCATGAATAGGAGAAAAGAAGACAGAAGTGGTAGTAATCCAGGTTTGTGTTGCCATATTGGTTTTAGGACAAGGAGTAAAGGATTCAAGAACCGGGATAGAGCAGAGTTGAGTTGGGATCAAGTTAATGAGAAAGGTGGAAGTAATGGAAGGCACAGTGAGCATAAAGAACTGGGTCATGAGTTATAAAGTACAGGGAAAGATGATATAATAAAAAGTTACAATTAAATAAAAAATTTCAGATTTCATGAATAAGGAAAAGGAACACTTGTAGAAGATTGCAAGATTAAGGATAAGTCTGTGTGTAGCTAAAGTGGAATATAGAAACTGAATGGATTAAGGAAATGGGAAGTTGGATACTTGAGGAAGTATCAAAGGATATTGATCTACATTGATAGTATAGAAGTCTTCCAGTTTGAGGACAAGAGGTAGAAAAGAAAGACTGTGACACAGACACAATATATTAAGGGGCGAAAATGCCTTGGAGGTTAATAGAAAACAACTATCAACACTTAAATGTGCAGGTAAATTTGGTTTGGATGTGAGAGAAATAATTATTAATTATCAATTAACATCAGAAGATCCAGGGTTTTTTTTCCCCTTTTTATTTCCTTATTGTCTATTAGGTCAAAGCAGCCTAGGAAAAACGGGGCTGATAAGGAGCTTGAATTAACATTCTCCTCAATCTTGGTAGTGACTCCCACCTAATTGAGACATCTGTGACTTGGATGGAGGTAGAGCTCTTTGTCTAGATTTTCTGAGGTGGGGCTGACCTCGGTAGAGATAAATCACGTCCCCAAACCCTCATTAGAATAAGCCCACCTCTCATTATGATATTCTATAATTAATTGTTAACCAATCAGAATTGATCTCTGCCTATCAGGAACACACACTCTTCCAAGGGTAGAGTATTCCAAGGGTATATAAACTCTCAGCACCTCCCAAGTTCATCTTTGCCAATTACCATTCTTTTATTAATTATTTGCTTACTATAATTAGTAAATTAAATATTAATTACCTAGAATTATATCTCTTGGACTTTTTATTCATCACAAATAAACTTCAAAGTGAAGTTTCTAAGTGAAGGTGGTAGAAAGAATCTGGATATAGCAATAATAAGCAAAGTATATTCAAAGTCTTCTACCACAACCAGTGAGTTAAAGGGTATGAGAAGGAAAATATAACTAGTGCTCAAAAAGGCGGTCAGAGGTGCCATGCCATAAAGAATAGAGTCGTATCTCAGTGGGAGTGAAAACATGAAAGAACTAAAAAAGGAAGGAGTTTAAGATGAAATGAAATTTGTTAATTATGGAACAGATATTCCAGAGGGTGAAAAAAAAAGTTTAGGGTGAGAAATTGAGGGGGGTGATGTAGTCATAGTAGGGGTAGATAGGTGTGAATGAGTATTAAATTTACAATAGGGAACAAAGTTTATACATCATCAACTGAGTACTGAGAATCACTAAAATGAGTCAAGTGTGAGGAGATAAAAGTATGTTAACCACTGATAAATGAGTTCAGGCAGCAAATCAGTAGTTGGAGGGAAATCTATTGAGAGAAACAAAATAAGACTGAAATCCTCCCTTGAATTTCAGTTTCCTGGCAGACAGTTTTGTATCCTGTGAGACCCCAGAAAGCCTACCTCATAACAATCAGGAGGCAGTGGAAGCATGAGAGGTATGGGATCCCAGCCAAGATGCAAGAGGTGGAGAAATCCCTTGAAGGCAAGAGAAGAATTAAGTGTCCCAGAAGATAACCTGGCCCTGGAAATGGTCCTAGGACAGGATCTCACTGAAGTGGTATGCAGGAAGAGATTTTGAGAGTACAGCAGTGGAGATGATCTTGTCCCCAGAGAGCAAAGTATGAAGGGCTTGAGGCCACAAAAGCATTCGTTAAAGAATAATTGGGCCTTGAGCAGATGCTTTCCCATAAACTCTCAATCAGCACCAAGTGCTCCAATGGGGTTCCTTTTATCACAGAAACTTCTCTAGCCCTATTAAGATAAGAATTCTTCACCTGGGATCCACAGGTCAACAAAAGGGTCTATAGATAGATTTCAGGGAAGGAGAAAACTTAAATGAGGGAGGAAAAATATATAGATATAGATATATATCTCCTTTTCATTAACTTTTGGCTTCCTTTGCAAACCTTTACATTTTACTTTACACATTTTGAAAACATTTTTCTAAAAATGGGTTCATGGACTTCACCAAACTGTTAAAAGGGTTGGTGATATCAAGAAAGGCTAGGATCCCTTGGATTAAGGAATAAGAAGGTTGCTATCTGTGGAAAGAATACCCACATTGGCAAAATCATATCAAGATATCACAACTAATGAGCATTTATTAAGCTCCACTGTGTACTTAAAAGAAATGTGAGATGCGGACATTTGAATGATTCCACTCCAAAATGTTCATATGAACTATTTGTGCCTGACCCATGTTAAAGCCTCCCGACTTCATATTGATCCAATTAGACACACTCAGACACACTGTATCTTGACCCCAACATGGTGATGTTACTTTGGTCTTCTTTGAGCATGAATGACAACAACCAATCATGTATTAGTCCCTGGGGGTACAAAGAATAATATTGAAGTATATTATCATATGACTCCATTGGGTCACATAGGCAGCTCCTAGGGAAAATGTAGCAGTGGTCATGAAGGCACTTGACTTTGGGAGTGATGTAGCTAGAAATGATATATTTCTTACCGCAGATTATCCTGCCCCAGTTTACTCTATCTGACCAGTATGATATGGCTACAAGTATTGCTGGCTCTCGGATGATAGCCTGTTGGTCAGTAGTAACAGTTTCTGACACTAATGAGCAACAATAGGGAGATGCTTAAAATTGATGCAGGTGCAGTACAAAATTGGGTGTGCCTACCACTTGACCTAGTGACATTTCAGGCCTAAAAACAAAGAATTATGGGTATTATACCTGCATATAAAGTCAGAACCTCTGTATTTTACTTCATGCATTTGAAAACATTATTCTGAAAAAGGGTTCATGGATTTCACCAAATTGCTAAAGGGGTCCATAAAGCCAAGAAAGGCTAGGATTCCCTGGATTAAGGAATAAGAAGATTGCTATCTGTGGAGAGAATACCCATATTGGCAAAATCATAGATCAAGAAATCATGATATCTGGGTAGAGTTAAATCATATCCCCAATTCCTCATTAGATTAAGCCCACCTGGGGAAGCTAGGTGGCGCAGTGGATAGAGCACCAGCCCTGAAGTCAGAAGGACCTGAGTTCAAATTTGGCCTCAGACACTTAACATTCCCTAGTTGTGTGACCCTGGGCAAGTCACTTAACCCCATTGCCTCAGCAAAAAAAAAAAAAAAAAAAAATTAAGCCCACCTCTCATTATAATATTCTCTCATTAATCAGAGTTCCTCCGAAACTCCATCCCTAATCCATAAAATTAGCATATCAGTGAAAAGAAGTAGCTGATTTCTCTAACTTTTTCCTATAAATTTATCTTCTTGCCCTTGGTTCTTTATTAACTTCTTTTAGAACTTATCCAGCTTTAATTTGCTTTACAGTTATAATAAATTTTGCCCCTTGACTTGGAGATTGGTACCAGCCTGCAAATTCTTTTGACACCTCCCATCACCCAACCTTTTGGGGGTCCCTCTGTGTGAGATGAACTGAATGAAGACCCTCTCATGGGAAACTATGCCCTAATTATGACCTGAAACTTTTCAATAACAAGTTAAGCTATAGCTAAAAAGCTGCACTTATTCCTTTGTCTTGAAAGAACATTCCCCTCCAGTTTCCCCATACCTCTTAATTAGCATTTAAGTACTTCTTTTAAAGGCAATTTATTCTTTTATTTCTGGGATAGATTTCCTAGTTTACAGTATAAGCCTGGACTCCCCCAGACAAATGGGAGAAAAGGTCAAGGGCAGGGCCTCCCCCCTTCTGTTCTATTTAATCTTGTTTTGCAGTTTGTGCTTTGCACTCCTTTCATGCTCACCCTATCAGTGAGGAGATGCCTTTTCTTTCTTTTTTTTTTCCCTGAGGCAATTGGGGCTAAGTGACTTGCCCAGGGTCACACAGCTAGGAAGTGTTAAGTGTCTGAGACCAGATTTGAACTCAGGTCCTCCTGATTTCAGGCTGGTGCTCTAACCATCACCCCACCTAGCTGCCCCAGTGGAGATGCCTTTTCTCTCAAGATCGCAATAACCCCTTTTTGCTTTTTCTTACTCTGAGAGTCTCTGATTGTTTTGGTGGTCACTACTGTTCTTGAATCCCAACACTCTCATGTGCATAGCAACTTTACCATATCTTTCATCCTATATGATTCTCATCATGTCTTTGCACAAATCCTCCAGAAGAGAGACACTAAACCCAGAGGAAGCTTAAGTCTAATTCTTGAAGCTATCTGTGTAGCATTCTGACTATCCCTCCATTGTTTCTCATTCTTGAGACACAACCAATCCAAAAAATGAGGTCCTAGGTCCTTGACAGCTAGGAGGGCCATAGGGAGGGATGTGGAAAGGAGAGATCCTGAATTACTGTATATTATCAGGAAACCAAGTTACTCCCTGAGACAAACAGGGAGGAATACTTACAGGATTATCTCCTGGAGTGGGCCTTTTATTCCCAAAAAGGCCTTTTGTCCCCCAATAAATTCCTTACATTGACAAAATCATCCAGGGCCCCCACAGTTACAGAATAGTGGGAAGGCCAAGCTATGATAGTAACCCCCAGGTTATTTTTCTCCCATAAAAGAATCTGTGTACTGATGTATGCAAGACTCCACAAACTCCTTTTAGGATGCTAAATCTCTGTAAGGTTAGCCCCCCAGTCAATGGCATAATCTCCCCCTAACTCTTTTTAGCTGTCTTCCTAAGCATCAGGAATTTAGTTAGGCTTAATGGCTTTTTCCCCCTGGTTAATTTTGAGTTCTGCCAGGGAATTTAGCACTTGAGTTTTTCCCCCTGTTAACTGCTAAAATTCCCTTTGGAATTTAAGCCTACCAGTAAATGGTGTAATAATAAAATCTTTGCCTCTTGACTTGGAGATGGTCTAAGCCCATTCACAATTCACATTACTGGCCCCCAAACCCAGTATGTTTTTGGAATTCAACCTCTATACCCCTACATTTGGTGAACTATATGGGAAGAGTCCTGGAACTCTAATATATTTGAGGAATTCAGCACCTCAATATCTCCCTAACCTATCATCACTAGCTTTGCTAGTTGGGGTTCTCCCTGATGATTTAAGCATTTCCTAAGGATATTATCACTAGTCATATTGATGTCCAGAATGGTGAGTTGTAGTGAGAAAAAACTTAAGAATTGATCCCCTGAGACACTAATAGAGATCAGTTTAGCTTCATGGTCCCACCCTCTAGGGATGGCATCCAGTCTAACATCCTAGTTTGTCAAACCCCTGAAACCCACCCTCTGTAAGGGTCTCAAACAGTCTCACTTTTTGATGCTGTGTCAGAAATCTCAGTCAGGTGCCTGGGGTTAATTTTTCCCCATAAAATCTACTTATGGGCTGTCCCATAGCTACTGCCCTCCTATAGGACCACCATACTCTGTCTTGTCCTGTCTTTCCCCTTACTCTTCTCCTATGCTATGTGCTATCTCTACTATGTTTCTCAACCCCACTTCTCTTCCTTACAGCTAACTAACTCTTTTAGGGTGCTAAGTCCCTTTCAGGATTTAGGCTGCCAGCTAAGGACATGCCTCATGAAGTGCTCCCTTTCTACTGGGTAATTGTAAGTTCCTCTGAGGAACCTGTCTTTCATATGCTCTCCCACTCTATTTCATGATATCTATGTATCCCTTCATTTTGTCTGTAACCTCTTCCCCTAAATCAAACTACCTCTTGCCAAAGAGAATGATCATTGTGAATTCTTCACATGACTGAACCCCAACTTTTGGTACCTAAAATCATTTGGTGTCCACATCACCCACATCTGCTATAGCCAGCCTGCACCTACCAAATCTCTCGAGATAACATGATTGTGAGTCTTTATAAACCTTAAGCATCCTAGAAATAGCACTGAACTGGAATTTAGGAGAAGTATGTTCAACTTTTGGTTTTATCAAATGTGATACTATTTGTACAAGTGCTTAGCACAATGTCTGGTATATAGTTGGTGTTATATAAATGCTTATTCCTTTCCCTCCCCTCACTCCTAACACAAGTTAGCTATTCGGTCCTAGGAAGATCATTTCATCTCTTTTGGTCATGGTCTTCTCACCTGTAAAATAAAGAAAATGGATTTGATTACCAGGTTTCTTTTTGGTCCTTTCAGCTGTAAGATTTACTCATGCTTTTTGCCTTAGAGTGCCTTTTGGTGAGAGATGGGGAAGGGAAGGTGGATGCCTTATCTACATGGAATAAGGATCGTTAGAACTTCTTGCATTGTAACTACAATGCAATAAGTATAGTTCAAAACCTTACCTGAATCTCCAGGAAGGCTTAATTCAGTGACTTCCAGGAAAATGTTTCCTTTGTAAATCCCATCAGGAAAAGTATGAAAGTCACAGGGATCCTTATCAGTGTCATTAGCAATTAAGCACAGGAGAGTGAAGCCATATCCCATGGGCAGTTTCACCTTCTTTCTGAATTCTGGGTCAATAAGAGAACCACAAAAAGAGTTGTAAATGGCAAGGAGTTGGTCGTTCCTCTTCCAGATGACCTGCTTGATTTCAGCTGTGGTGTAGGAGAGATTACACTGCAAGGTAGCTGAGGTACTTTCAACTGCAGACGTTTTCTCAATAGTTAAAATTCTCCCAGTCACAGCCCCTGAAAGAATAAAAGACAGTGGTTCCTGTGAGAGTCTGGAGGGTAGATACTTGCCTTATATAACAAGAACTCTGTTGCCTTTCCTGTAGAAATCTAACTCAAAGAAAAACAGAAGCAGAAAAATCACAATTATAAAAGGAATAAAGACTAAGAGACACTATTATGTACAGTTAGGTTAACAAAACTGAGACTATGAATGAGACTAGAAATGGAAGGAGATTTCTGGGAAGATAGAGGGAAGATAGAAGGTGATCAGAAGTCACAAGGGAATCTACTTCCTTAATATCCTTTCAAAACAACAATTGAAATGCAAAGGAAAAGGACCATGACTCACAAAAACCTCAAGATAAAATTGGTTTTCATAAAAGGGATAATCAAAGAAATGAGCAAACAAAAGAAAAGTTCCAACATGAGGAATAAATATCATGATTAAAAGAAACTGAAACCAAAATGCCAGAAGGAAAAAATAATGAATTAACACCCCAGAAACAAAGCTGGAATGATTGCAAGACATATTAATGTGGAAAATAAAAACACAGAAGGAAGTAGAGGAAGAAATGAAAATAGTAAAATTAACACAAGATGAAATAAAAATCAAGACAAGATGATGATGAATTTCAACAGCTTGGCAATATCGATGGAGAATGTGAAAGAAAAAAAGTAGATTCGTGGTGACAAATAACTTATTTGAGGAAAGAATAGTTTTAAAAATGAGGAGAAAAGGGAGGAGATGCAAAAAAAAAAATACCCAAAGAGAAAAATATTTAGAAACTTAATAAAGGTGACAGATCAGCAGGACAGAGCTTGGAAAGTTATTAGAATTAACTCTAAATGTGAAGAAATAAATAATCTGACCAGAATATTTCAGACAACTAAATAAATATTTCCAGAAATATTGGGAAAATGGGCTGCTTTCATGTTGACAGAATTCACAATGTAACCATAATAGATTTGATTCACTTAGACAAATTATAATCAAATTTCACAATTGTAATGAGAAGGAAAGGATTTTTTCATGAAGAAGACAAAAGGAATATCAGTACATGTCATAAATTTTACAAGGTTTATTTGATCAAGATAAATAATACCTGAATGAATTGGATTATGATATTCTGAAAATTAATGAAAACAGTACTTCATCTCAAAATTGGCCACCAAACTAAGCTAACCATAATTTTGAAGACAAAGATTTAAGGATAGAAAGGAATGTCAAAAATCTATGGTGAGCAAAGTTAGTTTTATTATTTGAATGGAAATTTGTGGAGGCTAGAGAGGGAGATGGTGTTGAGTTTAAAATTGTTTTGAGTTGGAGGCATCAGGACGATGCAGTGGATAGAGTTCTAGGTCTGGAGTCAGGAAGACCCAAGTTAAAATTTGGCCACAGACACTTAGTAGTTGTATGACTCTGGGAAAGCTATTTACATTCCGTTTGCCTCTGTTTCCTCATGTGAAAAATGGGAATAATAATAGCATATACTTCAGAGGGGATCAAATGAGATAATATTTGTAAAGCGCTCAGCATCAGAATCTGGTAGTCAATAAACTCTAAATAAATGCTTATTCTTTCCTGCATTTTCTACTCCTCCTCTTTCCCTTCCCCACCCTCCTGTAAAACAAATAATCAAAATTATTTTTGGACCAGATTTGTGATTTCACTGGTAGAGGGAGTTTTCAGTGAGGAAGCGTTGTCCACCAATAAAAGATGCAATAAAGTGCAACTCTGAAACTTACAGTCTTTAATAGTTGCCCAATGAACTAACAGGTTAAGTGACTTGCCCAGTTTTACATGGTCAATATGTATCAGTGGTAGAACTTGAACCCAGGTCTTTGGGTTAATGGCCAACTATCTATCTTTTAATGCAAAAGTGACCAAGTGAAAATTTAAAAAGATAAAATCTTATATGACATCTTATTTCATATCATAGAATCAACATATTAAGATAAAATTAAAATTATATTTTTCCTGTGTTTCCAAATCTACCTGAAGTCAATAACATTTGCCTTGGTTTTCTTTCTTTATAGATAGGTGTTGTCAATGTGTTCACAGCTGTGATTTTACTAACTTTGCTTTCTATCACTTCCTATAAATTTATGTTTCCTTTTATTTATATTTGTTTATGTTTTTGTTTTTGGTGCAATAAAGAAAAATGTAGACATAAAGGTGTTTTACTTCAAATTGTGTGTCCAGTGAACACATGAAAATCATACACGGTTTCTTGACACATGTATAAAAGAAATGACTTTGATGACCCTTTTAATATCAAGTGATAAATAATAACAAGTTGTAAGCCCAGCCAAAGTGTTTGATGGTGGTAGAAGACATCCAAGACTGCCCAAATAAAAGAAAGATTCTCTTTAAATGACAAGGTTCTCTAGATGCTCATGTTTGTGGATTATGTTGTGTTGATTGCAACAAATCCTGAAACACTGTAAAATTTTCTAAATGAAATTCACAATTATTTCAAAAACTTCAGCCTGTGCAAAGGAATAATAGAGGTATACATAGGAATAATCCAGTAAATAAGATCTTCAAATTATCTAGGCTCTGATATGGAGTTGGATGGTTAGGGCATAGAATTGGCCTGTCACTACTTGTGTCTTGGACAGACACCATGGATTGGCAATTATTTGGAACCAAAATGAATAGAGAAAGACAGATTACACTTTGGAAATCATAGAGCACTTTCATTATCCAAGTTTCTCATTGATTTTACATCTTTTTTGAAGATGAAGAAGAAAAAGAAGAAGGAGGAGGAGGAAGAGGAAAAAAGGAGGAGGAGGAGGTGGAAGGGAAGGTGAAGGAGGAGAAAGATAGCAAATTAAATATTTAACCAACAAATATATCACTTGAATGAAAAATAATATATTTCAAAAAATCAAGACTTTAAATAACTTACCAATAAAATTATTTGATTAAAAGTATCCTTATGAGTAGTGGGGGGGGGAGGAAGATTTTAAGTTGATCAAAAATAAATTATTAAAAATCCTGAGAGTTGCGTTTTCTCAGCCATAAAAAAACAAGAAATGTAAATACAAGGAAAAATGGGAAAATCTATAGGAAGTGATAGAAAGCAAAGTTAACAGAACCAAAACTGTTTTAAAATGATGAAAATTATACATAAAGAAGAAATTCAAACCAAAGGCATCTCAGGCAGGTGGAAAGAAAAAAAAATGTAATTTTTGTTTTCTCTAAGTTAACATTTTTTGTAAGATAACCTGACCTAATGTTAAAGTCACTACACAAAATAAGTTTTTGTAATTTCAATAGAGGGAAAATAAACTGATTTTAGCTTAAAATGTGCATTCCAATTAATGCAAAAGAGAAAAGAGGTAAAATATAACCATTTTAAAGGATTTTTAGTCATTTTAAAATTATTTTTTCACAGAAAGTAGGAAGGAAAGTATCCGACAAGCTTAAAAGCAAAAATCCTATCATTATAATAAAAAGGGAATAAGCTTTAAGAAATCAAGAATAAGTAAACTTTAAATTGAATATTTATTTGGTTTGTTAAATGGCTTTAGTAGAAATTCTTACAGAAAATGAATGGGATTTTCACTAAAGCAATATCAAAAACAAAAATGGAAGAGGGAAATACCAAGAGAGAAATTTTTAAAAAGAACATTTATAACAATAAATGCAAATGGTCTGAATTGTGTGATGCAGTGGAAGGAATGGTTAGATTTGGAATGAAAGGTCCTTTCTTCAAGCCTTAGCTCTTTCACTTGAGATCTGTCTGACCCTGGAAAAGTCATTTAACTTCTCAAGACTTCAATTTCTCTAATTGGACAGTTAAAATAACTGATCTCTAAAGTCTCTTCCATTTCCTAGATCAATGATTCTATGACTTCTTAAGGTTTTGTTTTGTTTTAATCCAATCATTTTATTTTCAGGTCCATATTCTCTCCTGGTCTTCCTAACTTGAAAAAACAAGAAAAACAAAATCCATTAAAAACATGTATATTCAGGTAAAACAGCTCCAACTTGGTTATGTCAATTAAAAAATATATTCCTCAGACTGCACTGAGTCTATGGTATCTCCATCTGGAGGTGGGCAATATGTTTCATTTATGTTCTTATTTTCCAGTTTTTGCATTCCTGTCCAAACCTTTGTGACCCCATTTGGGGTTTTCTTGGCAAAGAAGCGTTTGCCATTTCCTTCTCCAGCTCATTTTAAGGATGAGGAAATTTAGGTAAACAGGATTGAGTGATTTGTCCAGGAACACACAACCCATAAGTGTCAAGACCAGATTTGGACTCCAGGATTAGGGTTCTGTCCACTGTACTGCTTCCCTTCCCTCTTTATGCCCATTTGTGACCTCTTCTTAAAAGAAAAAAGTTGCATTACAAAATATGTTTTTAATTTTTTTTATTTTTCAGCTTAGTAATTTTTTAAAAATAATATGCTGACTATAAAAAATAAAATTAATGCAAAAAGTCATAGGTAGACTTTAGTTAAGAACTTGGTCAAGATTATCATATAGTTACCTTTATGTTTTGATTGACCTCGGATTTTTGAAAAATGGATATTCATTCCAAAAGTGAATATTCTAATCCATCCTCTACTTCCAATCCTGGGCTATTTCTGTCTGTATCCCTCCACTGGGATTTCACTTACTAAAGCCTTTCTAGAATTCTTGATAACATATGCATAACAATAGAGCTCTTGGTCTATGCATCAGTGTCTACTCTTACTATATGACAGGCCAGCATTTTCCAGGCATACATCTCTGTTTGAAAACATCTTTCCCACCATTTCTCCTATTTAATTCTTCATTAGCAATGTGTTACAGCTCACTTACTACCATCATGCATCTCTCCATTGCCCTCTAGATAACCTTAAATTTAATTCTTCAGAGACCATGGTATTGCATGATTTGCAGCTATTTTTTTTTTTTTTAAAGCAGGAGTGACAGTAATGATAACACCTAAGGTTGAATTCTATCCAGACATCAAAAAAGAGACAGACAAGAGTATTATACAATAATGAAAGGAAGAATAAATAATGAATATATAACAATTTTAAACTTATATGCTCCAAACAATTCAACAGTTAAAGTCATAAAAGAAAGGTTAGCAGTAACAGAAGAAGAACTATACAAAGACATAATAATAGTAGGGGACTTCAACAATCAATTGTCAGAATGACAATATAGTAAAAAGATTGACATCAAGGAAATGGAAGTTCTGACAGGCTTATTAAGTGTTAAGAAAGCTAGAAATAACAGGCATATGTGATAATTAAATGGTAGAAGCAAGGAATACACATGCTTATTGAGTGTACATTGGATTTTTAACAAAATTTGATTATTAGTTGTTCATAGCCCAGAGGTGTAGTTGCAAGAGCAGTATATCTGGAGTAAAAAGATTTGGTTTGAATCCTTGCTCTGCTACTTATTTTGTGAGTGATCTTATGAAAGTCACTTAGCCTACCGGGACCTCAGTTTCCTTATCTTTGAAATAATGGGATTCTTTTGTCCCTTCTAAATTTAGAATTCTATAATCTATGATCCTTTATGACCAAATTCTTGTTGTTGAGTCATTTCAGTCTTGTCTGACTTTTTATGACCCCATTTGGGGTTTTCTTGGCAAAAATACTGGAGGGGTTTGCCATTTCGTTCTCCACCTCATTTTACAGATGAGGAAACTGAGGCAAACAGGATTAAGTGACTTGTCAGGGGTCACATAGGTAATAAGTATTTGAAGCCAAATTTGAACTCAGGTCTTCCTGACTCAAAGCTATCCACTATATGACCAAGCTGATACTTCCTATGATCTAGACCTTTGATAAAATCAAAAAAGGAAAAATTATGCATGCTATATTTTCATATCTTAATGCAAATTTTAAAAAAATTTTCCTCATTTACACATAGAAACAACATTTTTTTTTGGTTTTACATGTATATTTCTTTTTTCCCACATTATTTCCTTATGAATCATATTGGAACAGAAAAATCAAAACAAAACAGAAAAACCAAGAGAGGGAAAAAAAAAAAAAAAAAAAAAAAAGGGGGGGGGGAGGAAATGAACATAGAATGTGTTGATTTACATTCAGTCTCCATAATTCTCTCCCTGGATTTAGATGATGTTTTCCATCAAAAGTTTATTGGGATTGCCACTGAACTACCGAGAAGAACTAAGTCTTTCATAGTTAATCATCGCACAAGATTGCTGTTACTGTGTACAATGTATTCCTGGTTTTGCTTATTTCACTCAACATTAGTTCATATAGAACTGATGCTGAGTGAAAGAAATGAGCAGAACCAGGAGATCATTATACACGGCAACAACAGTACTATATGACGATCAATTCTGATGGACATGGCTCTCTTCAACAATGAAATGTTTCAAACCACCTCCAATTGTTCACTGAAGAAAGCCATATACACCCAGAGAGAGGGATGCGAAATGTGGACCACAACATAACATTCTCATACTCCTTGATTGATGTTTGCTTACATTGTGTTTCCTTTATCTGATATATCGTTTGTGTAGACAAGATTTTTCTTGCACAACAATGACAAGTTTGGAAATATGTATACATATATTCGATTTGCCAATATTTTAACATAATTAACATGTAGTGGATATCCTGCCATCTAGGGGAGGGGTGGGGAGTTGGGGGAAAAATTTGCAACGGAAAGCTATGTAAGGGTTATTGTTGAAGAATTACCCACACATATGTTATGCAAATAAAATAAAAAAAATAAAATTTAAAAAAAAACATTAGTTCATATCAGTCTTTCCAGGCCTTTCTAAAATCAGCTGCTCATAATATTTTGTAAAACAGTAATATTCAGGGGAAGCTAGGTGGTGCAGTGGTTAGAGCACCAGCCCTGAAGTCAGGAGGACCTGAGTTCAAATCTGACTCAGACACTTAACATTCCCTAGCTGTGTGACCCTGGGCAAGTCACTTAACCCCAACTGCATCAGCAAGAAGCAAAAAACAAAAAACAAACAAACAAAAAAACCCCCAGTAATATTCTATTGCTTTCATATACCATAACTTACTCAGTCATTCCCCAATTGATGTGCATCTGTTCATTTTTCAATTCTTTGCTATTACAAAAAGAGCTGCTTCAAATATTTTTGGACATGAGGGTCCTTTCCCTACTTTTATAATTTCTTTGGGATACAGACCCAGTAGTAACACTACTGAATCAAAGGTTATGCACAATCTTATAACCCTTTGGAGATAGTTCCAAATTGTTCTCCAGAATGGTTGGATCATTTCACAACTCCACCAAAAATGAATTAATGAAGTTTCCCCACATCCCCCCAACAATTACAATATCTTTTCTTGTCATCTGAGCCAATCTGAGAGGTAAGAGGTGGTACCTCAGAGTTTCATTTCTCTAATCAATAGTGATTTAGAGCATTTCTTTCATGTGAGTATAGGTGGCTTTAATTTCTTCATCTGAAAATTGTTTATTCATATCCTTTAACCAAAGGAATGACTTTATTCAACACAGTTCTTTATATATTTTAGAAATGAAGCTTTTATCAGAAACGCTGACTGTAAAAAAATTTTCCCACCTTTGTGTTTCCCTTCTAATCTTGGCTGTGTTGGTTTTGTTTGTGCAAAACCTTTTTAATTTAATATAATCAAAGTAATACAAGAAAATTTAAAAATGATGAGCAACCGGTGCAAAGTTGCATGGAAATTTTTTAATCTATTAAATATTAAATGGATTGCAGAAAAACCAGGAAAAAGATAAGCATTTAACAATAACAATAATACCATATATCAAGACCTATGAGATGTATCAAAAGGTGTTCTTAAAAGTAAGTATGTAATGTCAAATGCTAATATTAGTAAAAGAGAAAAAAGAAAAATTAAGTTGTTCTCCAGAATAGGTGGATCAATTCACAACCCTACCAACAATGCATTAATGTCCCAGTTTTCCCACATCCCCTCCAACATCCAACATTTTCCTTTTTTGTCACATTAGTCAATCTGTTAAATGTGGCATGGTACCTCAGAGTTATTTTTAATTTGCATTTCTTTAATCATTTTTATATGGTCATAGGTTTCTTTGATTTCTTTGTCTGAAAACTGTCATATCCTTTGACCATTTATCTACTGGATAATGATATGCTATACATTACTGGTATAAATCCTACCTAGTCGGTCATAGTGTATGATCCTTGTGAACTATTTCTGTAATCTGTTTACTATTTTTATAAATGAGAATCAGTTCTCTATATCACTGAGAAATGAAGTCTTTATCAGAGATACTTGTTGCAAAAATATTTCCCCCAATTTTCTTTTTTCCTTCTAATTTGTTGCATTGATTTTGTTTGTGCAAAATTTTATATAATTAAAGTGATCTATTTTACATTTTATAGTGCTCTCATTTCTTGTTTGGTCTCTTATCCATAAATCTGACAGATAAACTATGCCATGCTCTTCTAATTTGCTTATGGTATCACCCTTTATGTGTAAATCATATACCATTTTAACATATGAAGTGAGATATTGGTCTATATCTAGTTTCTGCCATACTATTTTCCAGTTTCTCCAACAATTTTTGTTAATTTTTTTTGGTGAGTTTTTGTTCCAAAAGTTTGGATCTTTAAGTTTATCACATATCAGATTATTGTGGTTATTTACTGTAATTTTTGTACCTAATCTATTCTACTGATCCACCACTCTATTTCTTATTCTGTACCAGATTATTTTAACAATTATGACTTTATAATACAGTTGGAGTTCTGGTATAGTTAGACTGCTTTCCTTCACATTTTTTAAAAAAAAATTGATTGCTTGATATTCTTGGCCTTTTGTTCTTCCAGATGAACTTTGTTATTGTTTTTCTAGTTTTACAAAATAATTTCTGATAGTTTGATTAGCATGGCACTTAATTTAGGTAGACTTGTCATTAAAAAAAAATTGGCTCAGTCTAACCATGAGCAATTAATATTTTTCCAGTTGTTTAAATTTGACTTTATCTGAAAAATGTTTTATAATTATATTCATATAGTTCCTGGATTTGTCTTGAAAGGCAGACTCCCAAGTATTTTATATTGTTTATAGTTATTTTAATGGAATTTCTCTTTTTATCTCTTGCTGCTGGGTTTTGTTAGTCATAGAAAGAAATGCTTATGATTTATTTATTTATTTATCTTATATCCTGCAACTTGGCTGAAGTTAATAATTTCAAGTAATTTTTTTAGTTGAATATCTAAAAGTTTCTAAGTTACATCATTTCATCTGCAAAGAGTGATAGTTTTGTTTCCTCATTGTTGATTCAATGTCTTTTTATTTTCTTATTACTATAGCTAACATTTCTGTTTCAACATTGAATAATAGGAGTGCTAATGGGTATCCTTGCTCTACTACTGATTGTATTAGGAAGACTTCAAGTTTATTCCCATTGTAGGCCGAGCGAATATAATAAAAATGACAATACTACCCAAACTAATTTATTTATTTAGCGCCATACCAATCAAACTCCCAAGAAATTATTTTATAAACCTAGAAAAAATAGTAGCAAAGTTCATTTGGAAGAACAAAAGTTCAAGAATTTCAAGGGAATTAATGAAAAAAAAGACAGATGAAGGTGGCCTTGCTGTACCAGATCTAAAACTATATTATAAAGCAGCGGTCATCAAAATCATTTGGTACTGGCTGAGAAATAGAGCAGTCGATCAGTGGCATAGGATAGGATATCAGGACAAGCTAGATAATAATGTTAGCAATTTAGTGTTTGATAAACCCAAAGACCCCGCTTTTGGGATAAGTACTCACTATTCGGCAAAAACTGCTGGGAAAATTGGAAACTAGTGTGGAAGAAATTAAGGCTGGACCCACACCTAACACCGCACACCAAGATAAGATCTAAATGGGTTCATGATCTAGATATAAAGAGTGATATTATAACCAAATTAGAGGAACATAGGATAGTTTACCTCTCAGACCTGTGGAGATGGAATAAATTTATGTCCAAAGAAGATCTGGAACTCTTAATTGAACACCAGATAGATAATTTTGATTATATTAAGTTAAAAAGTTTCTGTACAAACAAAACTAATGCAGACAAGATTAGGAGGGAAGCATCAAATTGGGAAATCATCTTTACATTTAAGGGTTCTGATAAAGGTCTCATCTCTAAGATATATAAAGAATTGTCTCATATTTATAAGAATTCAAGCCATTCTCCAATTGATAAATGGTCAAAGGATATGAACAGACAATTTTCAGATGATGAAATTAAAACTATTTATAATCATATGAAAAGGTGCTCCAAATCACTATTGATCAGAGAAATGCAAATTAAGACAACTCTGAGGTACCACTACACACCTGTCAGATTGGCAAAAATGACAGGAAAAGAGAAAGATGAATGTTGGAGGGGATGTGGGAAGACTGGGACACTGATGCATTGTTGGTGGAACTGTGAACGGATCCAACCATTCTGGAGAGCAATTTGGAGCTATGCTCAAAAAGTTATCAAACTATGCATACCCTTTGACCCAGCAGTGTTTCTATTGGGCTTATATCCCAAGGAAATCATAAGGGAAGGAAAGGGCCCCACATGTGCAAGAATGTTTGTGGCAGCTCTTTTTGTAGTGGCTAGAAACTGGAAACTGAATTTATGCCCATCAATTGGAGAGTGGCTGAATAAATTATGGTATATGA